>ML778391.1:251454-268270 GCA_009831015.1 Picea engelmannii | reverse complement strand
TGTTAAAATTGATTTAACACTTTCAAATTGTATAATATTATACTGTTTCATTTTCAATGTGCATATTGTTTATATGTATATAGATCTATATATATATATAAATAAAAATAATTATGTGCTTGGCTTCCAGGTTAGGTGGAGCTGGAGCTTGGCCCTCAGGCCCAGATTGACAAGTTTTCCTTAAATATATTATTTATACCTCTAGTTATTTATGTTAATATCACCTCTTTCAAGGATTTTACCTGTATAAGCCAACAAGTTTTAAAGTTTTAGGGGGTTTCAGATAGGTTTTCAGGGTTGTTTGATTGACACAAAACATAGCTTTCAATCAAGAGTCAAGAGGATGGGTGGGTAGGTAGGTCCTTGGCTCCGGATTTTAAACCAGGGCTCCGATACCATGTGTAAGGTCTCTTCCAACAAAGCCTTATAAAAAATAAGTTAAAATAGAGAAATGCTATCCTAACTTTTAACCATTCATTATTCAGCATAATTAAAATTTATGAGCAACATCATAATAAATGACATATTCAACATATTCAGGAGCATGATAATAAACCACAAATTTAGCATATTAATGAAAATACATACCTCTAACTGATGCTACTACTGTTCTCCAACTCTACCTGATGCTTTGCCCAAAACTGACTAACATCCCATCCATCTAGGAACAAAGCCTCTCCGGCTCCCTAGCTCCAGGATTCTGTAAGGATTCCTGGCCCCCAAGCCCAAAAATCCCAGCAACAGGTGCCCCCTATCTCAGTCCACCAAACTCCAACCAGTTCCTCAAGAAAAAACTAGAACCATTCTCCAACAAGCTACTCCAGCCCCAAACTAGCAATTCAGTCCTCTCCTCTCTCAAAATGATGCTCACTCCCCCAAAATCAAAAGTCCTCTCTCGAATGTTTTTTTTTCTCCTCTTATCCTCCTTCCCCCCTCTCTCACTCACCGCCTTCTCCCTTTGATTAATACTCACCCACCTTATCCCTCCATTCAATTCCAACCACCTTATCCCCTTCTCTTTAATGGTTCCATCATTCGATACAAAATAATAATTATTAATTTATTAAATAGATATTTAATCATTAAATTCATTAATTAGTTAATTAAACCAATTCACATTCAACAAATATTTAACCAGGATAATTAATTAATTAATTATTTAAACTAATATACATTAAACAATTAATTAAACCATGACAATTGATTAATACTTAGGGTTGTTACACATTCAAGTTGGCATGTTCACATTATTATATTTTGGTCATTCTAAGGTCGAGGTTGTAGCCCTAGAAGATGTCAAATTAATTGACATTGAATTCAAGAAGCATGTCGCACATAAGATAGTGGAAAATCATTTGGCTCAATTTAACATAAAGTGACACATCCATGATAATTCTCCTCATGATGAGATGTTCATGGGAGTTATATATTATGAGGAAGTTCAAAGTAGATTCCAGACTCTACCTCATGACCAACAAGTTGGTTTCCTCAACTTTCAAAATCATAGACGAAACAGTTTGCTGAAGATATTTCAAGGAAAATCAAAACCCATGCCTTCTTCATAGAAAACTAAATCCACAAATTATGAACCAAGTTTAAGCACACAGTTGAAGAAGTACCAAAAAGTCCAGAAAAGTTGTTTCAAGAAATAAAAACATCACTGGTAGGACTGAATGATCCACAAGTATTAGCTCGGTTCAAAGATTTCATGAATCTAGAACAAGTCATTCCTCATTCAACACCAACTACTTCTGTTGGCACCCCAAATACAATAGGAAATGAACATTCCACAACAATTATTTCTACTATTACATCATTAACCCCTTTACAGACCAGCTTTAGAAATCCTAGTCCCAAACTCATTTTTGTAGGTGATCTTACTCCTATATTTTCTCAAGAGATGCCTCCCTAAAATTTATTTTTCAGCAAGACACGAAAATCTATTGTGAAAAGAGAATCTCACCAAAAGGATGGAGTAGTCATTAAAAGACAAAGATTGGTGTATGATGGGAAAGACCAAGATGGTCATGAGTTTGTGAAAGAAGTTGTAGGTTCACTAGGGGATTTTCCCATTTCCAATCAATGGTCAGTGGACAATTTAACCAAACAACTGCAAAAGAAATACCTCTTGGTAGAGCAATTGTAGAATGATATATATAGTACAGAACCGACTGTTAGAAGCAGGATGAACCAGGACATTGAACAAATAAGGGCTATTTATCAGCATCAAATGAAGTAGTTACATGATAACCTTGAGCTACTCTACTAGAGTTCATAGACCAGTAAAGGTTTGATCACTCAGCGAGACAATTTGATTGAGCAGATGCAGGCCAGATTGACCCTAATAGAGGAAAAAATGATACATATTACTTCCTTCAAAACAAAAGCATCATAAATCAATGAGAAGCTAGAAGTTGCCTAGAAGGAGCTCTATCAAAAAGTAGATGTTATTCAGAAATGTATCAGGCATTAAACCTTTCTCTAAATAATATTTCTGTCAAGGAAAAAGAGGCCTGCACAGCCAAGTCTAAGTTTCAAGAAGTTATCATATGGAAGAAGAGATCTAATATCCCTGGTCTTACCCCTCTCTCACTTTCTGAACAAGTAAGAGGCGAAATGGAACTAAAATCCTGGGAAACAAATATGGAAGAAGGAAAGAAACTTGCTAGGGATGTAAAACAGGCTTACCTAGAGGAATTATCTTCAATAAATAAAAATATGATTAAATTCGAAGGGAATAATATCTCAGAGGCATTGGGGCAAATTGAAATAGAAATGAACCAACAAATCTCCATAAAGAACAAGGAAAACTCTCAGGTGACCATCCAACAAATGAGCCAAATTGACTTAAAATCAATGAATGGTTCGTTAATCCAATTTTACAATATCATATCACAGTCCAAGAAGTGAACAATATCTAGGAGAAGCTACCAAAAATACAGAATAAGATGTTTTCCTTTGAATTGAATGAAAGGATTGAGCCTTCAAGATTTCTGGTAGCATTGATGGACATGTGCACCCAATGCAATGAACGGATAAAAGCTAGTGTAACTGGGAGAAAATGAAAAAAAATACACAACGTCCACTTTCTCCACCCACTCTACCTTTCACACTCCAACCTGTCACACTCTACATGTCACTTAGCCCATCTATCCCTACCACCCACATTATTGCATCCACTCATCCCACCTCCTTATTGGACACTTATTCCCACATCATCCTATTCCTGAACAATTACTCTTCCCTGTAACCATTAGCCATCCCATAACAATCCAACGCTAAGATACTTGTCTAATTACCCCCCCCCCCATATCTTCAACTGGAATTCTTTATCCCAGTGAAGGCATTCGAAGGAACAGATGGAAACGAGATCAAATGGAAAAAACAATAAGCCAATGATTGTTGTGGCCTTAATGGACATGTGTACCCATGTCAAATAACAAAGGAAAACAAGCGCATATGCGAGGAAATGAAGGGACAGATGAAGCGCCAACACAACATCTGCACAATGATTTTTCATTGTCTTCTATTTTTAGGAAGATATAGTAGGAAGTCCAAAGGGTTTTTAGTTGAGACAACTGTTGTATAAATAGATAGATTTTATATCTATTCGAGGCGGTTTCTTGCCAAATGTAAAAGATAATTTTTTTTTAATATTAATACAAGTGAATACAAAGATTTTAAGTTTCGTTCAATTTGAGTTTTGTGTTTCCTCTGTGTTTCCATTTCTCTGAATTTATTTCTGTAGTTCTTGAAGAGTGAATGATTACAATGTATTACTACATCTACTATGATCATAATATGTCAACAATTCATTCAGTAACAATTTTTCCTCTATTATTACTGTGAGTAAAACAAGACCTGTGATCTGTGTGAATTACTGCATTTTTATCTCCTTTTCAACGGTGCATCTTCTACTTTTCTTATACTGCAAACAAGGTGAGAATTATTTGTAATTGATACCTGACTTTGTTTTAACAGTTTTGTAAATATTTTCTACATCATTTGACATTATAATTGTGGCTTAGATAACGAGATACATCCTCTATATTGTCTTATCATTAATTTCATTTAAAGATCATTTCTCTAGAGACTACATAAAGAAAAAACATTGTTATAAGTTTTTTTCCTCAATGAATCAAAATACATACAAAATGATACTTTGTAATTTAACCTAAGACAACTCCTCCATGACCCCAATATCTCAATGATGCCAACCTATGTTAGTTACAAGGATCAAATAAAGAAAACTAAACAAATATGTGTAAAATCAAATTCATGATACATAAAAAATATCATCAACACATTATCTCACCGTGAATATCTCGGGCCTAGATGGAAATTAGTTAGTAGGTATAACACTTGATTATACAACCTGCTTCAAGGAAATATTTACTGTGGAATCCTCAATGGATGGGGATGATGGAAATGGTGGTGGGGGTGGGTGGCATATGGGTGCATACATTGTGGATGGATGCAATGGAAAAGGTGGTGTGAATGGGTGGCATGCAAGGGAATCCACTAGTGATGCATGGAAAAATATAGATGTTGGGGGTGGGAAACAATGTACCCCCACAGGATGTACAAGTGGTGAGAACTCCCTTGTCCTGGAGTAAGCTAACACAAAAGAAAATCCCAGGTGCCCAAGGAGTGCATTAGTACAATAATTAGCGAATATGTCTGCAACCTACATACATATTAATAATATTGAACTATTAGTAGCAAATAGTAAAATTGAAAAACATAAACATGACAAATTTGAGATTTAAATGATATTAAACTCTACACATGAAAACTTTTGATGTAGGTGACTTGTTCTTCCCCAGTCCCACATCCTGTAGAAACACAAAAACATTAAAAATTTGAGGATTCCATGAAATAAAGAAATAACTATGGTGAATTTATCAAATGTGACACATAACCGTGTATGGGGTACACCCAATGAGCATACTGCCTCTACTACTACATCAGTGGTGGAGATAATCACTGATGCATCCACGGGTATAAAGGGTCTGCTACATGGACGTATGTTGGCATCTTAACATGTTTTTGACTTTTTATATCAATAAATTGATCTACATAGCTGCCTAACTGGAGTCATTTGTTTTTATTACTCTTCATGATGCATTTTTTGAAACAACAGTTGTAAGTTGTTTCTTTTCCTATTATTATCTTTCATGCTTCATTCATGACTAGAAGCATGAATACGAAGCATGAATAATTTGCGATTGTGTTACCTTTCCGTTCTAAAATGTTGTCAAAAGAAAGTTGTTCATACAGTTTATTAATGAAGTTGGTTCCTTGCCATAAAGAGTTACTCTCTTTGTTTCGATCCTTTCAACATCAAACATGCTTAGAGATTCATTGTTACATGAATAAAAGGACCCCCACATTTTGATTTTTTGTATGGTTTTGTTTGGTTCTTGGCTTTATATTTCTTTTGCTAAGTCATGGATTTTTGACTCACCCAAACCTTGTGATAGAACCCACAACGTGCACACTCATTTTTCATTGTAATGTTTTGGTCCTAGACTCATACTAGATGCAAAGGTGGTGTTATGATGTGCAGGAAAACATCATTCCCGAGACTACCCTTGATCTTTTCAAACCCTCTTCGCATGCATTTCAATAATCACCCATCTAATCATTATGAATTTATGATCATACACCATTCACTGTGGGAATGTCACGGGATCGGGTTATGGCTCTGGACTGTCTTTGCAAACCCTATATATGTGTTGTTTCTGATTATCTCCTATTGTGAGAGTTGAACCAAATGGCCTTTAAACTCTTCTTTTATACGATGATGCCAGAGGAGATTTCGAGAAAAGTGGCTAGCTCGTTTTCATTAGGAAGTTTCAGGGTTTCAATTTACAAGTTGCCCAGGAATTCGCTTTCTCGTTTGATCGATATAGGGATAAGGTAGGTAATGTCCAACTTAAGCTTACAAAATATTTCTCGAGTCAAGCTACAGGACTCCTTGCAAGCCCTGAATTTTTACACTTTTGTTAGCAGAGTTTAATCTTGTTCTTTTTGCTTGCTGGAGACACGATTTTGTGGGAGAGATTCTGAGCAAACTGCTGCGAATTAGAACAAACTGTTTAAAACCAGAACCAAAATGAGCCATTTTATCTTCATTGCGGGAAGTTTCTCCAAAAAATGGACCATTGCAGAGATATGCCTCGACCTTTGGAGGTAAATTTCTTAGAATTTCTGTTTCGAGTAAGATGAGCATTTTATTTTATTTTATTCTTCTACAATGCCCTTCTCACCTACTCAGGCCTGTGCCTCAGCCTCCTACATCAAACCCTTTCTTGATCAAAAGGTTATAGAGTAGGCTTGTGAACAAGTTATACATCTTAATGACTGTCAAAAATTCAAATAGACCATAGGTCATGTGATATTTAAAAATGTTGAGGTTGGTACAACCATTGTAAATTCCAAGGTTTCATGATACGATTTGATTGCATGGTTAGAGGTATGATATTTTAAATTAATAGCATGTTTGTTTTCATTATTAAGTTAGACAATTTGTTTTTTTGAATAAACTATATTTCATTATTAAATTAGTTTGTTTTATTCATTAAATAAAATGGGATTTTATTTATTAAAATAACTGGCTACAGAATCGCAAGATTTTGTAGCCAGTTATTTTAATTCGAATTGTGTAAATTAATGACAGAAAACATATCTAAAATATTTATATTTTCCTTTGCTTTCAGGATATTCAGGGGTCCATGATTTCAAAATTGATTTGAGGCACTCTTGAGACCTTCCAGTCATATCTATGATGTATTTTGAATGAACAGAAATGAACTATTAATAGTTTTGGAGGATTTAGTAAGATCAGGTTGGTTGCATCCCCCTTTATTTTTGAAACAAATATTTGATCTCAGGAACAAAAACAATTATCTTTCCTGAGGACTTTATAAACCAATCATTTTTGTAAATAGAGGCATCTTTGCCTGGGGATGATTGTGAATAGTTTATACTCGAATTTAGACATAATCAATATTTACTTTATGTTTTAGTCATTTGTGAATGTGGTTATGATCTACATTTTGTTTATCTTGGTAATTGAATGACTGCAAATAGCTTTAGTCTTCGCAGGTTGTTTTGGTTGTCAGGACAATTTTCTTCATGGTTCATGATTTTATGCTTCAGTTTTAACAAAACAATTGAATGATATTTCAATGCACGTTATGAGGTTTACCTTACATATGTCGATTGATTAAATGCAGGCTATAACTATAGGATTTATCCCATGTATTATCTCTTGTGATCTATTATATCACTATAATTATTTTGCGTCTTATTGTTTTATCAATTGAATACACCAGTCAACGCACAGTTTGGCCTTTGCACCAAACAGTGTTAAGATGCACAACAGATTTATCTCATGGATGGATTGATGCACGATTTACCCAAACAGTTGGATGCATACTCTTCAAATGATTAATAGGTTAGTTTATTCTTTTATTTCATTTTCTTGCTTATTATAGAAGTTTTTATATATAGTATAATTTTCGCTATCTATATCTTCCTGTTTGATTAAGTAGTTTAATATTTGATCTTGTGAATGCATATAAACAAGAAAACAAATAAAAAACAAATAGCACTTTTGATTTCTTTATTATTGTCGTTAAAAGAACCATTTTACATTCGATTTTCTATGAGTTCGGATTAAAACTCATTATTTGAATATGTTGTATATATGATAAATAGAACTATTATATAAATATTAATTAGATAAACTGCATAGATATATTTAGATGTACATATATATTTCAACGATTATTATTTAGTAATTTATTGCATTTCTTTTAGTTATTTTTCGCTTCCCTTCGGACTTTAGATTGCCCAACAGAGCCATTAAACTCGTCAGAGTGAATTAATCCAAACGGCTTGGGTTAATTGGACAACCCTAGACCGGATTCACTCTTCTAGTTGATGAACGGTCAATTTCGCCCATCAACAAATGGTGCTAGAAGGAGGGCCGACTGACAAGCTGGCCTTGTAGGAGCCTTTATTTTAAATGTATTCAATTTCCCCATGGCTCCCCAAATCATTGTGTCGGAACATGCTTTCAATTTCTCATTATCCGATGTTCCCAACGAGACAGTCTCTCGCTTGTCCAAACTCACCTTTGATGGTGGAGGCAATACATCTTCTAAAGACCACCTTAACAAGTTTTGGTGCAAATGCATCAAACATGACATTTCTGATTTAAGAGTTTTATGCAAATTGTTCGCTTTTACTTTTAGAGGTTGGATTAAACATTGGTTTGAATCCTTTCCAACATGTCACATTTTTTATTGGTTTCAATTTGTAGATGAATTTCTAGATGCTTTTGAAATTTATGATTTCGATCAATTATGTGAAGAATGTCATACTTCGCTAATCAATGGCGATTCATCTTCAGAAGAATTTTTGACAAGAATCTATCATATCCTCTGTAAATTTAATCTCAATGGCATGTAATTTGTATCAAATCTCCGATGTGATGCTTGCACCCCTTCCATCAAGTCATATTCAATCACGAATGAAGAACCAGTTGCAAATCCTATCACTCGATTGTGAGAAGAATTTAGTTTGTAGGATGAGAGGAATCTATCGAAAAACTTTGAACAAGCAAGGGAGGTAGAATCTATGAACCAGTTTCTTACCAACTGTTGAAGGAAAATCTCCCTGCGGACAAGTACATCTCCTCTTGAGAGCTAGACTCTTAACTCTTAAAATAGAAGATGCTTATCGTGGACACTAACTTCCTTTTAGATCTAGATAAACTAATGTGTGAGGAGGAAGGATAAAAGAAGTACCTTTTACCGGTGTTTGTCCCTGCACAGTCCGAGTTGATCTCCAATCTTATGCTCCTCGATAATCCATGTAGACAAACAAAAGTACAAACAACTTCCTACTCTACTGAGATTAGCTCGAAATAGATCTATCTATAAGAGACAAATTCATGTGAGATCAAACACAGAATTGAAAGAAACAGGCCAAGCATATTATATTCATAAGAACAACAATGAAGAAAGAATACAACCATAGATGTGAGTGCAGCAACTTCATCAAGTTCCCCTTGTCCAAACCCTTGCTCAAACAGTCCACACACAGAATGTTGATGCTCCAAATGACATACCACTCATGAGATCATAAGTTTGGTATAATTCTCAATCTCCATCCCCCCTCCTCCATGGAAACCCCTCATTATATAGGATTTGGAGGTTTAACCACCATGGAGAATATCTCTCATCAGATCCATTAAGAAAGGGATCTCTAAGATATTTGGGGAGAAAATATATCTTAAGGATTTTTGGGAGGAAATATCTCTTAAGGATTTTTGGGAGGAAATATCTCTTAAGGATTTTAAGGAGGAAATATTTCAACCATCCATGAGATCCTCCACCTTCCCTAAAAAATAGCAAACCAAATGTGAGGTGGATCGTCACACTTAGTTACTTTATTTTTTAGGAATATTAATAATAATTCATGTGCACTTGATTATCTCACTTAATCAATTTCTTTTCCATGAATATTAATAATAATTCATGTGTACTTAGTATTTCTTCCTTCATGTAATATATCCCTCCTCCACATTGACTAGTGATTGTGACATAGGTTATTCCATGGTGTAAAGGTGTATGCGACACTTATATGACACTTTATGGCACTTAGGGTGAGGTACCTAGGTGTGCAAATTTCATGTGTAATAGAATGCCCCCTAAAGTGTGAGGTCAGAAGAGAGAATGATGGCCAAAACACTTTACAAATCTTCAAAGAAAGGGTGTAGACTCAGAGAACCTAGTAGAAGCTACACACAAACATCCAACAAATATTATGACATGCTTCAAACCCAAGGCAGGAATACCTATGCTTGGGTGATCAAGACTTGCAAGATATGGCCGCCATAAAATACACTGCGGATCCATAATTATATTGATAAAAAAGTATAGCCACAGAAAATACACTGTGGATATATACTCCCATGACCTGAACTGATCGTAGCCACAAAGAATACACAGTGGATCTACAAGATGACAAGACATAGGCACGACCAATACAAAGTGGATCTGTGTGATAGTATATGTGTTATTGTTCAAGAGAAACTCCTTCTCAACCTGGGAAAAGTACATATCAAAGTGATCACTCAACCCAGGGTCTTCTTATCGATCCCGATGTAGTACGAATCTAACCATGTGAATAGATGTCCTGATGTCGAACATGGAAGAAACCATGTGATTACCGATCAATGATGTAATTCATTAATAAGCACGAGGGAGATCACCATTAATGTCAATGATTCCCAAGGTACTCTAGTACATTCCAACGAATGTGAATGGATGAGCTGAAGTTGAACATCCGTGGAATCATCCGATCAGAGGTCAATGATGTAAACCCATTGTCGAACGTGAGGAGGCCTTCCATTGATGCATGTAGGTCCCAAAGTACTAATTGGCTTCTAAGTCTAGTTCTTGGATAATGTGTTGAAGTCGATAGGAAGAGACTCATCGCAAGAGGGCCTTGATGTATTCCCCATCAATGACACAAAACAGACACAGAGATGTAATTTGGTAGATCAAATGAACATGGACTGACACGGGTATTAAGACAAGATATTTGTGATGGCTGACTCCCGAGGCAGATACTTCCCTTGAACACTGAGGCACAACAACAAAAACATGACATGGACCAAAACACGATGATGCAGTGGATACTGTGACTTTCGTCAGGTGATCCAAAGGAGTAAGAAAAACTCAGAGGATTGGTTCAGTGCATAGGTTCAGCAGATTAAAATGCATTCAAAGACAAGGTGTTGTGTTCAAGGGTGACCATAAGAGTTACTTGGTAATGTTCTCAAAAACTGCTTGGATTGCTTCTTTCAATTTTTTCCCCCATCTAGATAGACGAGTACCTCTTTTTAATTTAATGACCTTGAGGAGGGTAACACATGCTCGATATAACTCACCTTCGGTAAGTACCTCTTCCTTTGTTTAACGACCTAGAAGAAGTAAGGGTTCGATCTCACATGGGCCTGTCGATGTTTGTTTAATGAGTCCAAAGATAGAAAAATCGAAGGTTTTTCAGGATTATAGAGTCTAGAAAAACAATTAAAAGAGAACTCTCTCAGTTCCTTTTTCATAAAGTAGTCTGATGAGACCGAAAAAGAGGTAAAATATTGTTCAACATACATTTTACTCAAATACTTTAATGAGCGTGAAGAGAACAAGATTGCTCGGAAATCTTTTCATGTTTAGAGAGTCTGAAAAGAACTTAAAGATGACTCCAATGTTGTCCTTTTTCGTAATGTTAGTCTCACGAGGCCGAAAAAGAGATAAATTATCACTTGAAAGACGCCCTTTCAAACCTTTTAATGAGTGGGAAAGGAAGAAAGATCACTCGGCTATCTTTTCATGTTTAGAGAGTCTGAAAAGAGCTTAAAGGAGACTCTAGGGGGTTCCTTTTTCGTGTATCCATACAGATCCGAAAAATAAATAAAAGTTTACTCGGATGCATTCTCATGTATTTTCGAGCACGAGAAAGAACAAAGACTAAGCTCGGTATGCCCCCAACTTGAAAAGCTAGTGTCTTAACTCCAAAATGATCATCAAAGGCTGGAGACATGCCCCCAAAGCTTCAATTCATTCACCAACTGTGAGGTTGTCACCAATTTCTCTACCAGATGAGAAAAAGGAGAAGGGTGGATGAAAAGAAGGTTCAAGAGAGATGATTGTTTCATTTTTTAACGATCTTGACACGGGAAAAGAACTATGCTCAAAGCCTCTATTTCATTTTTTAACGAGATTTCCCCAGAGAAGAGAAACTATGCTCGTGGCCTTTGTTTCATATTTTAACGAGCTTGCTACAGAGAAGATAAATTATGCTCATAGTCTATGTTTCATTTTTTAACGATCTTTCCACAAAGAAGAGAAACTATTCTCGTGACCTCTTCTTGATCATGGCTTCCAAGAGGATAATTCTCTGGAAGGACACCATGTCAAGGGACAAAACTCGGTCATGGATTCCAATAGATCTTCACTAGATGGAAGATAATCACTCTGGAAGGAACACATGTTGAGGGTCGCGACAGGGGTAAGGAGATCAGGCTCCAATAGCCCTACCGAAGAGATCACCATGTCAACTACTAGATCTAAATCATCAGAAGTTGAAGTCATTGGAGACAACGCAACATAATTGACATGTGGCGGGGGCGATACTATCTGCATATAAGAACCATTTAGGGAGGTAATCCCGTCAGGACCGATGAATGAAAGTTGATTAATAGTCACAATTCTTCCATCGTGATGGAAATATATCACATGGAAAACAGTGGACACAATAGCTTTCATGGAATAGAAATAATCCCGCCCAAGGAGTAAATAAAAATCCAAGGGGTCTTGGACTACCTTGACATCAATAAAGATAGTTTTCCCTCCCAAAGTTATGGGAAACTGAGGGAGGGTCCCTAAAGGTTGACTAGTTCTTCTGTTAAAAGCTAACAGATTCTATGTAACTGGTGCAAGCTGCGGACAACCCAAAGCGTACCAAGCAACAGAAGACAAAATACTAATGGATGCACCTTCATCTATCAGCGTTTGAGGAACGTCCCAACCACAAACCTGTATTGTAATTTGGAAAGGAATGTGAGAGGGAAGACGAGGTCTAGTTAGTGCACCCCAATAAAAAAGGATGGCCTCATTACTTGGAGGGGGTTTCATGAGAGAAGGAGGAATGACCCCCAACATGGTAGATTCTGTATCAACGAGAAAAACATGGGCAATATTGGGTTTACTCTCTAGAGGGAGAGTAGGATCGACCAATGATTGGATCGGATCGATCGTGCATGCACTCTTAAAAGGAAGAGTGGGATTGACCGATGATGGAATCGTATCAACCACTTTGGGACTCTTTGGATGAAGGGTGGGACTGAACAAGGAAGGGATTGGATCAGACACTTTGGCACTCTTTGGATGAAGGGTGGGACTGACTGAGGAAGGGACTAGATCAACCACTTTGGCACTCATCAAAGGAGGAGTGAGATCGACCGATGATAGAACCGGATCGACCACTTTGGTTTCATTCTCCAAGGGGAGAATAGGGTCTATGGGTGGAAATAGATCAACTGCTTTGGAGTCATTCTCTAATGGGAGAGTGGGATTGATCGAGGATAAAAACTGATCGACCACTTGGATTACACTCTTTTGATGAAGAGTGGGGTTGATCGATGATGGAATTGGATCAGCTACTTGGGTTTGTATTTCAATCAAGGAGGAAACTAGATTGACCACCTGATCAACCAGACTAACCGGGGATGGAACCGGATTGACCAGTTCATCAACTAACGATGAGTTGGGGGAAAGCTTACGATAACCTTTTGGAAGTTGAAGTTTTTCCAAAATAGAAGAAGCCTCATCCATGCGAGGACAAAGGTGAGAGTAATGGACACCCTTGCATAACATGCAAGGAAACTTGACAGTTGTCTTCTTCTTACCAACCTTAACATCACGAGTTGACGGGGTATAGTTGGCATGTCCAGCAAAGGCCGATGACGTGGAAGACCACGTTTCTAAGACCTTGATAAGACCGGGGCAATCCCTCAAAAAGTGGTCACCCTTACAAAGACTGCAAGGGAATTTGGGTTTCAGATTCTTCATTTTAATCTTGTTGACCTCATCAACACTCCCAGTTCTATTAATAGTAACTGGTTTCTTAGAGCCAACATCTGATGTTGTTGGGGCCTTGGTCCTTTTCGAGTTTTTCTTCTTCTTCTCTTTCTTTTTCTTCTTCTTCTGATCAACCTGGCTACTTTATTTAGAGCTTTCACTAGGCGAAGAAGGAGAAATGGAAGGAGACTTGATGGACAAAGAAGGCGAAAAATTGACATGAGGTTAATGTGTGGGTAGTGTAATGACATCTAAAGTGTTAGGTGTAGTTGAAACATTGGGAGGATTTGGGATCACCGGAGAGGGGAACAACCAAATTGGTAATCCAATGTTGAGTCCTGGAAGACTCAGTGTGGAAATATACGGAGGACCAAAGTTTCCAAACGAAGGAAAGCTATAAGGTTCCCCAGGAGAAGGGGTTCCTCCATTGGTACTCTCAGGATTCAATGCCATTAACACTGACTCAACCTAAGGTCCACTAAGTAAAACAAACAACACACGCTATGAATCTGAGAAGCAATCAATCAAACAAACCTTCCTACGATGAAACCACTAGTTGGTGATGAAATCCAACGTCGCGAGATCAAAATAGGAAGGGGTGGGGATAGAGCAGGTGGATCAGTTACATTGGCGACCTGCTTAACGAACTTACACCTTGGTGCAAGATTCCACGCAATAATTGTAAATTTACCCTCCAAGGAGCTTGAGTGAGTTTGACCAACATCTGTTTCAGGTACAGTGAGA
The DNA here is from genome assembly GCA_009831015.1 of Picea engelmannii. Taxonomy (NCBI): domain Eukaryota; kingdom Viridiplantae; phylum Streptophyta; class Pinopsida; order Pinales; family Pinaceae; genus Picea; species Picea engelmannii. Next base: position 253,862 of record ML778391.1, on the reverse strand, counting down.
TTTCCCTTCACCGTCACATTGTGTGGGACCCTAAATATTATGGCTACTAAGGTCACCAATTCGTAGTCATCCCTTGGGCGGGTACAGTCGACAGTCCAGTTGGAACGTATGGGCAGGATAACAAGTCTGAAATCAACCCGAGAGGCTCCCACACATAATCATGGGTATACCTTCAAGTGACCCCCAATATATGATCCTACCACTATAAACAGTTGAACCACAGAGGGATAATCTTTGTAATTCGCCTGAATGCGACCTCGTGTGTAACCCCTGTGTGAGAGGGGGATCCTAGAAAGCCTATATGACAATTGGATTTCACTCTCCCTACCGCAAGATACTAATTTTGTTTGATATCTTTTGAAAGTTATCCTTTCAACCTATTCCAAATCCCTACACCTTAAACTAATGTAGGTTTGCTAACAAAGATGTAAAATGTCTGATAAATTTTAGTTTAGTGCTTGATTTTTAAGGCTTTTGTTACTCAAAAGGAAAATGGCATGGACAATATGGTGTTTTGACTGACTCAAAAGTTATGCAAAGGGATGAATATGAAATCTTTTCATTTTGATGAAAACTATACTATGAGAAGGAGAAAACATTCATCATTTTAGATGCACAATGTCCCCAAAATGCCCGAAAACATGCAATTCCGCTACTTCAAATGCAATCTAGTTTCACTACCTAAAATCAAGAATGCATATATGTTCTTTGTTTGATTATGATGTATACATAAATTAAACACAAAACCTTCAATGCTCCATTACTTTCAATCAGGAGAAAGAGTCCTATGCAGATGCAAAAGACACGAAGAAAAAAACTACAAACAAAGCACGCACTCAAGGTAGTGAGAACTGAAAGAAAAAAAAGAATACGCTTTGTCTAACAAGAAATCAATCAAGGATCCTAAAGCCAATAAGCATCTAAGGAGTGCAATGAAATGCAGAGAAGAATCCAAAAAGAGATAGGGAGAAAGAGAAAAAACCCAAATTGTCCTGACAAAACAAGCAGATAGAAAGAGCAATTTTGAAATTTCTGAAAAGGGTTTCAAGCTCCAATAAAGACAAGAGGGAGTGATAATCATAAAAAACGAATCCAAATAACTTCACAAACCATTCACAAAGAATGGGTAAATATTTCCACAAAACAGGTTGCAAAAAACTAATGAGAAAAAGGCAGAAAAACCCTAAGAAGGAGGTTGGTGCTCCCAAAAAAGGGTACACAGATCATTATAACGCTCTATATAAGGCCTTTAGGGATAACGGGCACTCTGATATCAAGGGCAAGGGGCGCCAGGATTCCCAGAAGCTCAGAAAAAGATCCAAAAAATTGCAAAACATTCACCTAGAATGCATAAAAATTGGTGAAAATGTGAGTGAAGATGGGAGAAGGCTAATGGATCATAAACAAACAGAAAAAGTGATATGAAAGGTGGTAAAAGGGTAGGGACAAACCAAGTAAATAAAATAGTATTCCTTCCCCAATGGAGTCGCCAATTTCTGTTGAAGGAAAATCTCTCTGCGGATAGGTAGATGTCCTCTTGAGATCTAGACTCTTAACTCTTAAGACAGAAGATGCTTATTTGGACACTGACTTCCTTTTAGATCTAGATAAACTAATGTGTGAGGAGGAAGGATAAAATAAGTACCTTTTACTAGTTTTTTTCCCTGCACGGTCTGATTTTAGATCCAATCTTACGCTCCTCGATAAGCCATGTAGACAAACAAAAGTACAAACAACTTCCTACTCTACTGAGATTAGCTCGAAATAGATCTATCTATAAGAGACAAATTCATGTGAGATCAAACACAAAATTGAAAGAAATAGGCCAAGCATATTATATTCATAAGAACAACAATGAAGAAAACTTACAACCATAGATGTGAGTGTAGCAGCTTCATCAAGTTCCCCTTGTCCAAACCCTTGCTTAAACAGTCCACACACAGAATGTTGATGCTCTAAATGACATACCACTCATGAGATCATAAGTTTGGTATAATTTTCAATCCCCATCACCCCTCCTCCATGGAAACCCCTCATTATATATTATTTGGAGGTTTAACCACCATGGAGAAGATCTCTCATCAGATCCATTAAGAAAGGGATCTCTAAGATATTTGGGGAGAAAATATCTCTTAAGGATTTTGGGGAGGAAATATCTCTTAAGGATTTTAAGGAGGAAATATTTCAACCATCCATGAGATCCTCCACCTTCTCTAAAAAATGAGAAACAAAATGTGAGGTGGATCCTCACGCTTAATTACTTTATTTTTCATGAATATTAATAATAATTCATGTGCACTTGATTCTCTCACTTAATCAATTTCTTTTCCATGAATATTAATAATAATTCATGTGTACTTAGTATTTCTGCCTTCATGTAATATATCCCTCCTCCACATTGACTAGGG
>ML778391.1:227758-251404 GCA_009831015.1 Picea engelmannii | reverse complement strand
TCATGTAATATATCCCTCCTCCACATTGACTAGGGATTGTGACATAGGTTATTCCATGGTGTCAAGGTGTATGCGACACTTATACGACACTTTACGACACTTAGGGCGAGGTACCTAGGTGTGCAAATTTCATGTGTAACACCGACAACCAAACTGGTTTTTCCTCTGAATCATTATATTTTCTGTCTTCGACCATCGTGGAAGAAGATTCGATTCTTGGTCAAGGTGAATATCATCATTCTTATAACTCTTGCTCTAATCAGTATTTAAATTCGGTTATTGAAGAAGACTTAGGTGATGAAAATGATCTTAAGCATTCTAACACTCCTATGAAACTAATTAGAAAAGAAGATATGCAATTAGAAGAAGAAACTTTAAACCTTCATCCTCAAAATGTACTTTATCCACAGGAAAGGCTAGACGTTCGTCACGTAAGTTTTGAATTATATATCATACAGAAGGAAAATCTAGATGATCATATTATGTTGAGGAATTCATCACCAAAACATAGTGAGAGTTTTAAAAGTGAAGAGAAATGTCTTGAGAATACCATTGTTAAATATCATAGCTCAAGAGATTCTTTTCATGTTCTTATTTCTGATTCCTTTTATTCTTTATATCCCGATCTCTTCTTAGATTTTGGCAGACTTAATACCTTACCTGCAACTTCCTACTCTTTTCTGCCACAATTATATCCTTTCGATATGCCAAGATTTGATGAAATTAATTCCAAACATAACATTGATAAAATCAGATTCGACGCTTGTTCACTTTCATCACTCACATGGGAAAAGGACATGTTGCGAGATGATTTCACACAGTTTATTGTTGAAAAAGACAATGCACTCTATCTTATGGAGATCAAACATTCTATGTTGTAGATTCATTCTTTGATTAGCTTGAATTTTAATGTTTATGCTTCACATTTTGAAATGATCAATCTCATGAAAGGAAGTATTCAAACCAATGATCTAATGGATATCACGAATCCTCTTATGATGATTTCCCCATTGATATATTTGTTTCATCAAAGTCATGGTTTTCATCCTCATTTTTGTGACAGGATCTTAGGATGGCTTGAATATTCGTATATAATTTTTTTTTATAATAAAGATAAAGTTGTGCTTGCTTTGTTTTTACCTAAGTATCTTGGAAGTAGGCATGACATATTCCTTTTAGATCCTCCATGTGAAGAAATTAATAAACACTTAGAGAATTGTCAGGAGAATGAGGCACTTCAGCCTTGGTTGATGGTTATTTCATTTCCTCATAATCTTGACAAGTTTTTCAAACTTACTTACACTCGCCCATGCCATTATGACCCTTATCACGACAAGATTGCACAATGGCTGGAGGATTCATACATCAAGAAATTTTGAGGGAATGGTAAGATCATGCTTACTTTGTTTCTAAGTGATGATTATGAAGGTAAGTGTGATCTATTTATGTCATTTTTTGATATATTACCATTCTTGTTAGTAATGTTTGATTTTGTTTCCATTGCAAGATTGGAGTTACTCCGATGGCTACATTGGAAGTCTGACTGCATGTAGTATTCTGATTTGTTTAGTAGTTAGGGTAGGTTTAGGAATAGGTTTTGTTTTAGTTTTATTCCTCATTATTTCTCTTTGTAATAATGCAGTCATGAACGCAAGAGGGCACACCACGAGAACCATAACATGATGATTGTCAGATAACTTTGCATGATCCTTTTCTCTCTTCTTTTCGTTGAATATTTCTTTTCAAAGCCGCAGTATCATCATGAAAATCTTAAATGAAAAGTAAATAGATAAGTGAATCTGAACCGTAACTTCAACCCTGATTCAAGGTGCCATGAGTAGGACTACATTCATATCAATGAGGATCTTTCTTTTTCTTTTAGGTCTCTAGAGGTATTTTCCTGATAAATTCCAGATCCATCTTTGTACATATTTTTCTGTTTTGGTTTGTTTTGTTTTCTGTTTTGTTTTCTGGTTTGTTTTTATTTTTATTTTTTGGCCTTTTTTGGAGTCAAACATGCATGTATTATAGTATAGTTTAGAAGAAGAGAAAAAAATGCTTCATCTCGAAATAACTGTCAAGGGCTGTCAGAACATCTATTGTTGTCCTTCTCTGAAATTGTAGGCTAGTTAAATGTGTCATTTTGTCTGAAAGTCGATCCCTCGGTTTCAATATGCACTTGAAAGTATTCATGAATATCTTTAAAATCTTTCTTTACACTGTCCCTGCTCTTTAAGAAAGAAACTCAATGATGTCTCCCTGTCCTTGAAAATTGGTTCTATCAATGAACTGTTTTTCAGATCTTGATGAAGGTTTGCTAGAAAAATTTAAAGGCATGTGGAAGTATTAAGTTGTGTTAAAAAAATGGAATTTTTAGTGTCACCCCACTCTATTGAATATCTTTCAAACTATCAAAATGTGAATAAACTCTCAGAGAGCTGTGGGAAGTGTTTGTAAACCCGTCGGGACACTGAACAGGTCTGTTGGTAGCGGGTAAATGCATGCATGATGCCAAGATAACTTCGTCGGGGTACTGAACAGGCCCACTGGTAGTGAAGCAATGTCAGGTAAAAGAAAATTCTCAAGTATAAACCTTGTGTTGTCCATAATCATCCTTCATTATGATATGAAATTTCTTGGGTGGGATACAGACATCAAAGTGGGTTAATTGACATCCCTGTCAAGGCTATGGACGCCTGCTGGAAGCAGTGGCCCTGTCAACAGTATTGGAGATTTTAACTTAACATCATATCTTTGTTTTGTTAAGATTGTCACCAGGTTTCATTCTTTTAAATGAAAGGTATCTGAAACTAGGTTGTGTCTTGTTCTTTTCAAAGATGTTCAAATAATCTTGCAGTTGTTCTTCGATTTGAAGTTTTTCAAAATTCTCTAACCCGAACTAGTTCGTATTGCAGAGATAACTGCTTCTCCCAGCATGTCGCCACTGTTGGCAACTTAACATGTCTTTGACTTTTTATATCAATAAATTGATCTACATAGCTACCTAACTGGAGTCATTTGTTTTTATTACTCTTCATGACGCATTTTTCGAAACAACAATTGTAAGTTGTTGCTTTTCCTATTATTATCTTTCATGATTCATTCATGACTGGAAGAATGAATATGAAGAATGAATAATTTGCGACTGTGTTACCTTTCTGTTCTAAAATGTCGTCAAAAGAAAGTTGTTCATACAATTTATTAATGAAGTTGGTTCCTTGCCATGAAGAGTTACTCTCTTTGTTTCGATCCTTTAAACATCAAACATGCTTAGAGATTGATGGTTACATGAATCAAAGGACCCCCACATTTTTATTTTTTGTATGGTTTTGTTTGGTTCTTGGCTTTATATTTCTTTTGCTAAGTCATGGATTTTCAACTCACCCAAACCTTGTGATAGAACCCATGACGCACACACTCATTTTTCATTTTAATGTTTTGGTCCTAGACTCATACTAGATGCAAAGGTGGCGTTATGATGTGTAGGAAAACATCATTCCTGAGACTGTCCTTGGGCTATTCAAACCCTCTTCGCATGTGTTTCAATAATCACCCATCTAATTGTTATGAATTTATGATCATACACCATTCACTGTTGGAATGCCATGGGCTCAGGTTATGGCTCTGGACTGTCTTTGCAAACCTTCTCTATGTGTTGTGTCTGATTCGCTCCTATTGTGAGAGTTGAACCAAACGGCCTTCAAACTCTGCTCTTATATGATGATGCCAGAGGAGATTTGGAGAGAAGTGGCTGGCTCATTTTCATTAGGAAGTTTCAGGGTTTCAATTTACAAGTTGCCCAGGAATTCGCTTTCTCGTTTGAAGGGTATAGGGATAAGGTAGGTAATGTCCAACTTAAGGTTACAAAATATTTATTGAGTCAAGATACAGGACTCCCTGGAAGCCCTGAAGTTTTACACTTTTGTTAGCAGAGTGTAATCTTGTTTTTTTTTGCTTGCTAAAGACACGATTTTGCGGGAGATATTTTGAACAAACCGCTGCGAATTAGAACAAACCCTTTAAAACCCAGAACCGGAATGAGCCGTTTTATCTTCTTTGTAGGAATTTTCTCCAAAAAATGGACCATTGCCGAGATATGCCTCAACCTTTGGAGGTAAATTTATTAGAATTTTTGTTTCGGGTAAGATGAGCGTTTATTTTTATTTTATTCTGCTACAGACCTTGCTACAATGCCCTTCTCACGTACTCAGGCCTGTGCCTTAGCCTCCTACAACAAACCCTTTCTCGATCAAAAGGTTATAGAGCAGGCCTATGAACAAGTTATACATCCTAATGACTTTCAAAAATTCAAATAGACCACAGGTCATGTGATATTTAAAAACGTTGAGGTTGCTATAGCCATTGTAAATTACAAGGTTTCATGATACGATTTGATTGCATGGTTAGAGGTATGATCTTTGAAATTAATAACATGTTTGTTTTCATTCTTAAGTTAGATTATTTGGTTTGTTGAATAAAGTATATTTCATTATTAAATTAGTTTGTTTTATTCATTAAATAAAATGAGATTTCATTTATTAAAATAACTAGCTACAAAATCACAAGATTCTGTAGCCAGTTATGTTAATTCGAATTGTGTAAATTAATGGCAGAAAACATATCTGAAATCTTTCTATTTTCCTTTTCTTTCAGGATATTCAGGGTTCCATGATTTCAAAATTGATTTGAGGCACTCTTGAGACATTCCAGTCATATCTATGATGTATTTTGAATGAACAGAAATGAAATGTTGTTGGTTTTGGAGGATTTAGTAAGATCAGGGTGGTTGCATCCCCCTTTATTTTTGAAACAAATATTTGATCTCAGGAACAAAAACAATTATCTTTCTTGAGGCCTTTATAAACCTATCATTTTTGTAAACAAAGGCATCTTGGCCTGGGGTTGATTGTGAATAGTTTATACTTTAATTTAGACATAATCAATATTTACATTATGCTTTAGTCATATGTGAATGTGGTTATGATCTATATTTTTTTTATCTTGGTAATTGAATGATTGCAGATAGCTTTAGTCTTCGTGGGTTGTTTTGGTTTTCAAGATACTTTTCTTCATGGTTCATGATTTTATGCTTCAGTTTTAGCAAAACAATTGAATGATATTTCAATTCACGTTATGAGGTTTACCTTACATATGTCGATTGATTAAATGCAGGCTGTAACTGTAGGATTTATCCCATGTGTTATCGCTTGTGATCTATTATATCACTGTAATTATTTTGTGTCTTATTGTTTTATCAATTGAATACACTAGTCGACGCACAGTTTGGCCTTTGCACCAAACAGTGTTAAGATGCATAGCAAATTTATCTTGTGGATGGACTGATGCACGATTTACCCAAACAGTTGGACACATACTCTTCAAATGATTAATAGGTCAGTTTATTCTTTTATTTCATTTGCTTGCTTATTATAGAAGTTTTTATATATAGTATAATTTTCGCTATCTATATCTTCATGTTTGATTAAGTTGTTTAATATTTGATCTTGTGAATGCATATAAACAAGAAAACAAATCAAAAACAAATAGTACTTTGCTTTCTTTATTACTGTCGTTAAAAGAACCATTTTACATTCGATTTTCTATGAGTTCAGATTAAAACTCATTATTTGTATATGTTGTATATATGATAAATAGAACTATTATATAAATATTAATTAGATAAACTGCATATATATATTTAGATGTACATATATATTTCAACGATTATTATTTAGTAATTTATTGCATTTCTTTTAGTTATTTTTCGCTTCCCTTAGGACTTTAGATTGGCCAACGGAGCCATTAAACCCGTCAGAGTGAATTAATACAAGCAGATTGGGTTAATTGGACAACCCCAGACCGGATTCACTCTTTCGATTGATGAGTAGTCAATTTCGCCCATCAACAATGTAACAATTGCAAAACAACATACAATAAAATATCGATATAAATACACATAATGCAAAACAAATATATAACAATTAAGAACATAGTGATCGTTAAGATACTAACCTCCTCCTTGAAGCTATGTTGTCCACTAGCCTCCATAGGCCGATAATAGGTCTTCCCACAACTCGAGCATATGTGAGGTTCACATCGACGACTGTTATGTCCATGTGCCTTGATGCAGGAGAATCGCTCACTCATCAAGCGAGCCAACACATTGAGAGGAAACAGCTGGACAGTGCCAGCATACATTTTGAAATACTTGGGAGTTGTTGCGCCGCTCTTTAATGAAGTCATTCATAACGAAGCACACTTGTATTGTAAAGGGGACCTTGAGCCTTTAAGCTCTCGTCCTTAGTAGATAGGGAGGAATTTAATAGATTTAATGTTGTTAGATAGGAAATTAATTGTAGATTTGATAGTTGTAGAATTCGAGAGGGAAAACGGAATATAGGCACCCTCATTTGTACATTGTAACATATTGAGGAACATGAGCAACAAGAGAAGAGCAAGCAGAGAACTTGTGGAGAACACCCATGTACAGATTGAATTTATAGAAGAGAGTCTTTGATTCAATTCCATGGTTTGTGTTGTTTCTCTGTGTTGATATTATGCTCATGGATGTTTGATGTCTGTCATATATTTGCTTTGAATATGTTGTGCATGTGATTTCAGAGGTTTGACTGAAATCTGAGAGAGTGAGTGAATGAGTTTCAATTGTTTCTCTATGTGAGCCAAAGAATTTCTGCAAGGAGTGCAGTTGAATTTGTCTGCAAGGAGTGCATGACTGCAGGGTTCACTTAGAGATAAATTTTGTCCTCATATCTTCAAGAGTGCAGGTTTGGCACCAGAGCCGTGCAAGGTGTGCACAGGCTGGACAAAGACTCAGGGTTGTGATTCTGAGGGAAGTGAATTTGGACTGCTGTTGCAGGCAAGTGCGCAGGGTCGAAGAAGCTTCAACACTTAGTCGTGTTCGAAGAATCGCCGCAAGGAGTGCGTGAGACAAGCTTTCACTAAGGTTGGTGAAGTGAATATAAGCTCAGGAGGAATAGCTCCTTCGTGATATAGTGTAGGAGGGTCGGACGCGGCTCAGGGAGAGGTTCAATAGGACAGAGCTTTGGAGCGGAAGAATTCCTCAAGGAGGAGGAATCGACGGCTAGTTTTCGCAGGGAAGATTCGCGAAAACCCGCCGACCGTCAGATCTTGGAGGAGTTGCAAGGGATTTAGCCCTTTGGCGCAAGAAGGAACCCAGATCCATCGAGATTTGGCTTATCGGGTTTTACAGAGGCAAGAGTTTCACATTTGTTGAAATCGTGATTGGCGATTTTCCGAAGCCATCGGAACCATCGATCACTATAGGGACAGGTGGCACAAGATCCCGGAGAGTCGGGATTCGACATTCGGGGTTTCCCAGTGCAAAGGAATTGCGGCGGATGAAATCGCGATTACGCGATTTTCGATAGGGAAAAAAGAGAAGGCGACGTGACAGGCAGAAAGCACACGTGCGTATCAGAGTTTGGGGTTCAGAGATTCGTAGTGCATGTGAACCGTGCCATCGCATGTTCCGATTTTCCGATAGGGAAATCCCCGACAAGCATGGATGCATTGACCTTTGACCCATCGGGGTTCGGGGTTTTGAGCTACACAAGAACCTCGTACATAAGTTTCGCGATAACGCGAAACCCGATTCCCCGACAAAGCCAAGGGGAAAATGCAGAGAGAGATTTCTGTGGGTAGTAAGGACTCCTGTAGGGAGTCGAAAGAGTGTTTTAACTCTTCGGGCCAGCGAAGAAGAAGGTCCTGGTGAAAGCGGGTTGCCTAAGAGGGGTGACTTGCGTCAGAGTGATATCAGAGCAGGAATATCTTTGCTTTCTGTAACAGAGAAGATAATTAATCATGTTTCTGAGGAGAGAAAGGCAGTCACCTGGTCCAGAGGACAGGGATGCACAAAGAAGAGGTAGGCCAGCAGGAAATCCAGAAATGGAGCGCCAAATGAGAGATCTCCGAGCAAGGCTTGAGGAGATGGAGACAGTGCAGAGACGCGGAGTTGGTGCAGGGGATCTTAGCGATTCTGAGGTTGAAGAAGAAGATGGACACATAGAGGAAGTCACAGCAGAAGACGCATCAACCGAGCGGTTGATCAAAGCCATAGCCAGAATGGGTGCGAAGGTGAAAATGGACATTCCAGTCTACGAGGGAAGCCTGGATGCAGAAGAGTTGCTGGATTGGATCCGAGCTCTTGACACGTACTTCGATTATGAGGAGATCGAAGAGGATAAGAAGGTCAGACATGCTGTCACCCGGTTGAAGGGACATGCAGCCTTATGGTGGGACGAGCTACAGGAAGATAGACATTCCAAAGGCAAGCAAAAGATCAAGAGCTGGGATCAGATGATCGCTAAGATGAAAGGGAAATTCATCCCGAGGGATTACCAGATCACATTGTTCAGGTGAATGCAGAACCTGAGACAGAAGCTGATGATGGTGAAGGAGTACACCGAAGAATTCTACAGGCTCAATATCTGAGCAGGTCATCGGGAGAGCGATGATGAGAACGTTGCGAGATATCTGAATGGTCTGAGATATGACATTCAGGATGAGTTAATCATGGTTACCATTCGAACAGTTGAGTATGCCTACCAAATGGCTCTGAAAGCCGAGGAGAAGTTGAGCCGAAAGCAAGGTCAGCGAGGGTGAGGCAGAAGTCAGCCCATAGGCAAGGCAGTTTCCCAAGAAAGAACTCAGAATCCCAAGGAGGAATGGAAGAAACCTCAGGGTAAGGTTGAGAGAGGCGGAACCTCATAGAGGCAGAAATATGTTGAGCCGAGGAGACAACATACAGAGCAGAGTGGCGGGTATGATGATGCAAACACTCTTCCGCGTACTAGAGGTCGAGGTAGAGGAAGAGGAGGAGTGATCACATGTTTTACATGTGGAAAGAATGGTCACAAGTCCTTTGAGTGTCTAGAGAAGAAGAAGGATAGCAGAGAAGCTCACATCACCGAGGCGCAGAGGCGTGATGTCGAGAGTGAAGATAGCGGGAGTGGGAAGTCCCTGACAGTGCACAAGGTTATCTTGACACCCGAGAAAGAGGTGGAGGACACAGCTCAGAGAACCAGACTGTTCAGGACCACATGCAAGACCAAGGGATGGAAATGCAAGGTCATAGTGGACAGCAGAAGCACCAATAATCTAGTTTCAACCGAGATGGTGGAGAAATTGGAGCTGGAAATGACCAACCACTCGAGTCCATACAAAGTATCATGGCTGCAGAAGGGACATCAGGTGAGTGTCACTAAACATTGTTTAGTTTATTTTAAAATGGGTGAATATAAGGATAAGATTCTATGTGATGTCATTCCCATGGATGTCTGTCATGTATTGTTGGGGAGACCATGGCAGTATGACAGAAATGTGGTTCATGATGGGAGGATGAACACATACACTTTGGAGAAGGATGGGAGGACACATACGTTGCTTCCGATAAAGGATAAAGAAGTAAATCCGGAAGTAAGAAACACGATACTTCTCATGAGTGGGAAGGAACTTCTCACAGAGATGGAGAAGAAGGAAGATCCACAATTCTTTGTGGTCAGGAAGCCGAGAATTGTTCTGACTAGCACAAGAGTGGACAACTTACCAGATGAGATTCAGGAACTGTTGGGAGAGTTCACTGACATCATCGTGGATGAACTACCTCATTCGTTGCAACCGATGAGGAGTGTGAGTCACCACATAGAACTCATACCCGGAGCAAGCTTGCTGAATAAGGCTGCATACAGATTGACATCACAGGAGAACGAGGAGGTCAAAAGACAAGTACAGGATTTGCTGGACAAAGGACTGGTCAGAGAGAGTCTGAGTCTGTGTGTTATTCCGACGGTACTAAGTCCGAAGAAGGATGGAGGCTGGAGGATGTGTACAGACTCCAGAGCGATAAATAAAATCACCATCAGGTATAGATTTCCACTCCCAAGAATGGACGATCTGATGGATTGTCTGAGTGGGGCAAATTATTTTTCAAAGATTGATCTGAAAAGTGGATATCACCAGATTCGCATGAGAGAAGGTGATGAATGGAAGACAACATTCAAGACAAATAAAGGTTTGTACGAATGGTTGGTCATGCCGTTTGGTTTGACAAACGCGCCAAGAACTTTTATGAGACTGATGAATGAAGTCCTGAGGGAATTCATCGGCAAATTTGTTGTCGTATATCTGGACGACATACTGATTTTCAGCAAGACCAAGGCTAAGCATTTGAAACATTTGGCTATTGTAATGAGAAATCTACAGTAGGAGAAGTTGTTGATCAATACGAAGAAGTCTTCATTTATGCAGACAGATCTCATTTATTTGGGTTTTGTGATTTTGGCTAATGAATTGAAGATGGACCCTGAAAAGGTGGAAGTGATCAAGAATTGGCCATCACCCCGAAATGTTTTTGAGGTGAGGAGTTTCCATGGTTTGGCTAGTTTCTACCGAAAATTCATCAGGAATTTTAGTGGGATTACCGCAGCAATGATGGACACAGTGAAAAAGCGGCATAAAGTTTTTCATTGGACAGCGGAGGCTGAGGAGAGCTTCAATCTGTTTAAGCGGAAGATCACAGAGCAACCAATTCTGGTGTTGCCTGATTTCCAGAAGACATTTTAGGTGAAATGTGATGCAAGCGGATATGCCGTAGGTGGAGTCTTGAGTCAGGATGACAGACCCGTGGCATATTTCAGTGAGAAGCTGGATGAAGCAAAGATGAAATACTCCACATATGATAAAGAGTTTTATGCCATTATACAGGCATTGAAGAAGTGGAGGCATTACTTAATACCAAAAGAATTTGTATTGTACAGCGATAATCATGCATTGCAGTTTGTGAGTCAACAAGAGAAGTTGAACCAGAAGCATGCAAAATGGGTAGAGTACATGCATAATTTCACATTCGTAATCAAACACATTTCAGGAACTGCTAACAAAGTGACTGATGCTTTGAGCAGGAAATGCTTGCTGTTGTAGGAGTTCAGAGTCAAGACATTGGGTTTTGAAAACCTGTAGGACATGTATGCAGGAGATGCAGACTTCGGGGAAGCATATGAAGCAGCTGAGAATCCAGTTCTCAGGGACCGGAGCCCGTGGTTAGACTATATGATCCAGGATGGATTGTTGTTCAAAGGCAATCAACTGTGCATTCCGAATTTCTCCATAAGGGAGAATCTGCTAAAGGAGAAGCACAGTGGCAGATTAGCAGGTCATTTTGGACATGACAAAACATTCGCGAAGCTAAGAGAATCGTATTTTTGGCTGGGCATGCGAGCTGATGTCAAACGATTTATTGACAGATGCAGGATTTGTCAACATTCGAAAGGACGAAAGCAGAACATAGGGTTTTATCAGCCATTGCCCATACCCGAGAGACCGTGGGAGGCAATAAGCATGGATTTTGTATTGGGTTTGCCGAGGACGCAGAGAGGGGTTGATTCCATCTTTGTGGTGGTGGATAGATTTTCGAAGATGGCACATTTTATACCATGCCAGAAGACCAGCGATGCGACCCACATCACAAATTTATTTTTCAAAGAGATTGTTAGACTGCATGGATTGCCGAGAAGCATAGTCTCGGACAGGGATACGAAGTTCATAGGTCATTTTTGGAGGACGCTATGGAAGAAGCTGGGAACTAATCTGGCATTTAGTTCAACTTACCATCCTCAGACGGATGGGCAGACGGAAGTAGTCAACAAAAGTCTGGGAGATCTGTTGAGAAGCCTGGTGACAGAGAACCACAGTAGCTGGGACAATGTGTTGCCACAGGCAGAGTTTGCATACAACGATTTGGTGAATCAGAGTACAGGCAAAATCCCATTTCAGATTTTGTATGGGACACAACCGAGGGGAGTATCTAAACTCAGGGAGTCAGAGCACACTGTGACTAGCAGTGCTAGTGACGAAGAGTTCGCTGAAGCGATGGAAGAACTTCACACGAAGGTGAAGCAGCGACTGCAGGATTCAAATCAGGAATACAAGCGCAGAGAGGATTAGCATCGGAGACAACTTCAGCTCGAAGTTGGAAATCTAGTTCTGCCACATCTGAGGAAAGAAAGGTTCCCGAGAGGAACATATAATAAACTGAATATGAAGAAAATCGGGCCATGTAGAGTCCTGAAGAAATTCGAAGAGAATGCGTATGAGATTGTGTTGCCGGATGGCATCGGCATATCTCCAATATTTAATATTTCGGATTTATACCCATATAGAGCTGGAGAAGCAGAAGATGGAACTAAGGAACCAGTGATCCAGTGGCAGAAGAAACTACCAATAGCATAAAATCCATAGATGGAGTGCATACTGGATAAGAGATTGGGAAAGAAGACTAGGCGAAAGTAGTACTTCGAATACCTGGTGAAATGGAAAAATCACCCAGTAGAGGATGTCAGCTGGGAGACTGAAGCGATGATACAGAAGCATGGATAGACCATGCAGGAGCTCATGGAAAGGAGCCCATGAATATTTTCAAGACGAGGAGTATGATGCAGGAGCATCGCTCACTCATCAAGTGAGCCAGCACATTGAGAGGAAACAACTGGACAGCGCCAGCATACATTTTGAAATACTTGGGAGTTGTTGTGTCGCTCTTTATTGAAGTCATTCATAAAGAAGTGAACTTGTATTGTAAAGGGGACCTTGAGCCTTTAAGCTCTCGTCCTTAGTATATAGGGAGGCATTTAATATATTTAATGCTGTTAGATAGGAAATTAATTGTAGATTTGATAGTTGTAGAATTCGAGAGGGAAAACGGAATATAGGCACCCTCATTTGTACATTGTAACTTATTGAGGAACAAGAGCAACAAGAGAAGAGCAAGCAGAGAACTTGTGGAGAACACCCATGTACAGATTGAATTTATAGAAGAGAGTCTTTGATTCAATTCCATGGTTTGTGTTGTTTCTCTGTGTTGATATTATGCTCATGGATGTTTGTTGTCTGTCATATATTTTCTTTGAATATGTTGTGCATGTGATTTCAGAGATTTGACATAAATCTGAGAGAGTGAGTGAGTGAGTTTTAATTGTTTCTCTAAGTGAGCTAGAGAATTTCTGCAAGGAGTGGAGTTGAATTTGTCCGCAAGGAGTGCGTGACTGCAGGGTTCACTTAGAGATAACTTTTGTCCTCATATCTTCAAGAGTGCAGGTTTGGCACCAGAGCCGTGCAAGGTGTGCACAAGCTGGACAGAGACTCAGGGTTGTGATTCCGAGGGAAGTGAATTTGGACTGCTACTGCAGGCGAGTGCGCAGGGTCGAAGAAGCTTCAACACTTAGTCGTGTTCGAAGAATCGCCGCAAGGAGTGCGTGCGATAAGATTTCACTAAGGTTGGTGAAGCGAAGATAAGCTCAGGAGGAATAGCTCCTTCGTGATATAGTGTAGGAGGGTCGGACGCGGCTCAGGGAGAGGTTCAACAGGACGGAGCTTTGGAGCGGAAGAATTCCTCAAGGAGGAGGAATCGATGACCAGTTCTCGCAGGGAAGATTCGCGAAAACCCGCCGACCGTCAGATCTTGGAGGAGTTGCAAGGGATTTATCCCTTTGGCGCAGGAAGGAACCTAGAGCCATCGGGATTTGTCTTATCGGGTTTTATGGAGGCAAGAGTTTCACATTTTTTGAAATTGCGATTGGCGATTTTCCGAAGCCATCGGAACCGTCGATCACTATAGGGACAGGTGGCACAAGATCCCGGAGAGTCGGGATTCAGCATTTGGGGTTTCCCAGTGCAAAGGAATTGCGACGGATGAAATCGCGATTACACGATTTCCTATAGGGCAGAAAGAGAAGGCGACGTGATAGGCAGAAAGAGCACGTGCGTATCGGAGTTCGGGGTTCAGAGATTCGTAGTGCATGTGAACTGTGCCATCGCATGTTTCGATTTTCCGATAGGGAAATCCTCGACAAGAATGGATGCGTTGACCTTTGACCCATCGGGGTTCTGGGTTTTGAGCTGCATAAGAACCTCGTACATAAGTTTCGCGATAACGCGAAACCCGATTCCCCGACAAAGCCAAGGGGAAAACGCAGAGGGAGATTTCTGTGGGTAGTAAGGACTCCTGTAGGGAGTCGGAAGAGTGTTTTAACTCTTCGGGCCAGCGAAGAAGAAGGTCCTGGTGAAAGCGGGTTTCCTAAGAGGGGTGACTTGCGTCATGCCCTCTCCTCACTAAACTTTGCTATGTGGCATGAGGCTTTGACCCCTCTATCAATGTCATCGATAGTACCTCTCGTCGAGATAGTGCAACAAAGTTTTCATGTTGCGCTAGGCTTCGTCTCAATGATGAAATATCTCATTATGTGTGTTGCAATCTCTCTACAATAGGAGGATGCTAGGAAGGTGGGTTAATCCTTCACCCGGGGGGGGCGGGGGGTGAGGACCTAACATGGGATTGCGCTTGATATGTTCTTGGTCCTGTGTGGACCCTTGACCCACCCCATGGAACTCACCCATGTTAAATTAGTTGACATGGTGACCCAAAATTAATTCCACCCATAATTTTCTCAAAAAATATATGGGAACTTCCATGTTATTGCATGGATTTTTATCAAAAACCATATACTATCTATCCATCCAGTTTTGACTAATCTATGGATGGATACACCAATTAATACAAATGTGTTTTTTGGTTAAAGTTAGTTCTTTTCCATTTCAACGATCCCTAAAAATATACAATAGTTCTTGTTTTGAAATACCCAAGTCTCTGACTTGGCTTCTATCCAATCCAATACTATAGTACTCAAACGTTCTTTCCCTATACTCATTAATAGAAGTCAACTCCCCTTGGGAATTTGCAATGGACCTCACAAAGACAGAAAAAAAAAGTATTCAATGACACTTTTCTTGGTTCTATAGTGCCCCTTAACTGATCTACAAGTGTTCTTAATGTATTCAACCCCTCATCAATTTTGGTGTTTAGATTGGGTGGTTGTGGTGGGTTGGAGTTTTACTCTCCTTGGTCTGTTGGTGGATGATTTACATTGTCACCGAGTTATTGTGTAATATAAACTATATTTTAATAAGAAAACTTAATAAGTGGACTTATGACTAAGGTATTATAAGAAACAATGTTATTTTATCCAAACAAAATCATTAACATAATTTTGTGTAAAACAAAAACAAAAACTATGTGTTATCTTTACAATGAACTTGAAAAAAAATTATACAAGATTGGTGAATTGTTGAGAGATTTACATACAAGTATTAATTATGTGTAGTGAACCTTGTTAATCAGTTTTCAATTCCATTGGGATGTACATCCATAACTCATGACTAATTTATTTTATTTTTTCAAAACCAAGAAAGGAAATGACAAAAATCGACCATACCTTTCTTGTGATGAACACGATGGAAAGATCTGGGGATTTTCTCCTTTACATGTCCTTTTTTCTTTCTCAATGAAGGAAATTCATGAGGTGTGGTGTGCAATTGATCACAAAATGCGCCCGTGGTCCTTAAAAAATGGACATAGCAGGAATGTTTATGCGTTCTTGTTTGGAACGGGCACACATTCCTACTAACGAACCTACGTGGAAAACTTGATGGAGGTTTGGGCATTGCCAAACCTATAGGATTAGGAATGCATGAATGTTTCCGAGAACACGTACGTGTTCATGCAAGTGCACATTCCTGCTGACGCCCTTGCCACTTTTTCCGCCACCAACTTCGTTCATTCACCGAATTCATTTTTTCTTGGGAAGGAATGACAACTCTAGTGTACATGTACGTTGAGTTGGTTTCCTCGGACCTAAGTTCAGAATGAAAAACCTAGTGGTTTGGTCTACAAATACATAAAAACCTCCATTTTTATGAATACTTCTCTATATCTTTTTTTTTATGTTATTTTTCTATAGGCTACATAAATCCATTGTTGATGAAACTAAAAACACAAATATAGTTGGCTATTGACTATTTTTAATATATTTTTGTCTTGACATATATCGAAATCCTAAAATACATACCTCTTTCATTTTTGCTATAAATTTTTGTGATGTTAACCATTTCTAAAATGAGTTATATGCCACACTAGAAGATCTATATCTACAATCTATTTATTTATTTTATTTTATTTTATTTTTTTATAATATTAAGACCTTGGTAGCCTACACTAACATAAGGTGTTGTAATTTCAAGTATATATTGACTTTCATAATTTAAAAAATATGAAATTAATATTATAAATTTTGAAAAAATACACCTCACTAGAACAATCGGTTCTCTACAATTATACAAGTTTTTGGAATTGTTTTTAGTAGGAAATTGCATCCTTAAGGTACTCAACACTTGCACTAACGAGACATGTACATTATATTTTGCTGGAAAAATAACATATTAATGTTAGAAAAACACAAATTTCACATAGTTATTCACAATTTCTATAAATAAAAGTTGTATATTCAGAAAACTAATTTAATTGTTTTTCCATGTTTCCATTGCCACAAACACGTCATGAGAGGACATCATTAGCTTGCACCCACCAGTTAATTAAATAAAATTACAACTTTTAACAACATAAAAACATATAAATATTAAATTTATAAGAAAAATAACTTTTTTTTAACTATATTATTTTATAATAATTTTTAAAAATCATATTAAAAAATAAAAAAATTATGTTTTATTTCTAAATAATATAATAAATATAATATCAGTTACAAAAAAATGCCCACAGGATCAAAACTTTTAGATCCTTTTGTACTTAGAATTGCATATATACTCTACAATAATTATCCTCGGATTTTACAAGCCCAGTTCAAAAAATAAAAAGTGTCCAATTAACACCCTTGCACCATTGCAAGTTTATCAAACATCTAATCTTTCAAAATTTGTTGAGTGTCCTTCATTCCCCATTGCATAAAAAATACCATCCTCATATAGGAGTAATGCTTCTTTCAATAACTGATCATCTTCCTTATTATATGCCCTGTAAATGCGTTGTGCTTTTAGTTGAATAAATATCCTGCTCAACACTCGAATTCTTGTCGTCCAAGGTTGAAGAGAGATCACATGAAGATCATTTTCATTAGCAAACCAATCTATGATAATATTTGAATCACCTACCAGTTGTAACCTATTTACCTTTTTATAACATGCAAAATATAGGATACACCATAGGGAAAAAATTTCACCCTTTGTATTAGTACCACTACCAAAATTCATCTTCAGTTTGAAAGCGCCTAACACTGGAAATTTTAATACTTCTCCAACCCCACATTTAGTTCCCCTATCTTGAGATGCACCATCAAAAAACCCCACTATGATATCCCAATCAAGTCAATGAGGCCTATCAATCCTACTACCCATAGTAGATAAGGATACTTTTGTTTCTCCCAAGTCCTGTAGAATATTGTTACAAAATATGAACCTATAAGGATTACGTTCTTCAAAAATAACGAGGTTCCTATGTTTCCAAACCTCCCAGCAAATATAACAAGGAATTTCTTTAACATTTTCCTTCTTCTTTATCTAGTTTTGTAAGCAATCTGCAATTTGTCCTCGTTACCAATTACTCTCAAAGTTTAAGTACTTTTGAATAGTGTACCAAATGTCTTTGGTAAAACTACAATCAACAAAAATATGTCTCACATTTTCCTCATTGTTTCCACAAAGAACACATCTAGTAGGCCCAACAATACCTCTTTTGACCAAATTCTCCCAAGAATTTTATGTTCAAGCATTAGCCAAGTAAAATTTTTGACTTTTAAAGGTAGTTTCCATTGACAAAGTTCAATATACCAGTAAGTTGGTTCTTCCACCACCTCCTCCAATGACTTCATATGCTTGTTTTACATTAACATGTCCCCCTTTAGTATCCTAGGACCACAGTAAAGTATCTATTTCATTGTTTAACTCAAATCTCGATCCAACTAAGCCCTTGACATATTTATTCAATTCCTCTTTATGTTATCCTTCCAATCCTAAAGTCTCAGCCTTTATCCAGTTTGTATGTCTAGTAACCTCCATATCCATAATCCCAGCCTATGCAAGATATTATACACCTTGTGCCTTCAGAGTAAGAATAAGGTTCCTTGACAATTTATAATAGGTGTGAGCCCCAACCATTGGGTCTGCTCCAATTTTTATATCCCTCCCATTACCAAGTTTCCAAACCAACCATTATGTTATTATGGTAATGGAAGAGGTGAGTGCTCTCTAAATGTATGAAACTCTAGACCAATTTTTCCTTCCTTCCCTGAACCACTCAGCCACAGTTTTCTTCCTGAGATATTTTTTAAGTATCACCTCATGCCAGAGACTATGCACCATAAGACACCTCCACAAAATTTTAACTGCTAAGGATTTCCCAAAGGAAAAAATATTTTTAATACCCCATCCACCCACCTTTTTTGGTTTTGCAATCTTTTTCCAAATTATGAGATGAATCCCTTCTTTTATCTTTTTCCTAGACCACAAAATTGAACATCCTCCTTCTGATATTATTTAGGAAACTTTTAGGTATTTTGGCTAATGATAGACAATACACAGGTATTCTTCCAAGAACAACTTTGATAAGAGTAAACCTTCCCCCTAAACTTAGCCACATGTGAATCCAGTTCAAAATTCTTGTTTCAAATATTTTCTCCAACCAGTTCTAGTATGCCCTATTATAGAAATTTGGTTTGAGGAAGCACCAAAGATATGTAAATCCCTCATAAATTTGGTTTACATCAAAAGGCATAAATTCCTTCAACAATGCTAGGTCATCTGCTACCCATCCAGCTTCTAAGAAGGATGACTTATGGGGGTTGAAATCCATTACTGTTGCTTTGCAAAAAAGTCCTAGAATTTCCTTATAAACTTTCTATTCCATAATGTTTCCAATCCCAAACAATATAATACCATCTTCAAACATCATATGTGTGATGTTTATCCCTCTTGCCACAAGAATTCCTTCTAATTTATTTTCCCTCGCATGTTCCTTTATTTCTCTGCTTAGCCCTTCTACAATAAGCAGAAATAGTAAGGGTGATAAAAGACACCTTTTCCTTAGTCCCCTTGAAATTTTAAATAAATTAGTAGGCTTACCATTTATCAACACAACATAGTTTGTAGAGGTCACACACCCCATAATCCAGTCAGTTGCTTCTAAGCACAATCCCACCTGTAGTAATACTAACCTTAAGAACCCCCAATCCACTCTATCATATGCCTTTATCAAATCTAATTTGAGAACCAGAGAATTGATATTTTTCACCTTGATACTATGTAGAGATTCTTGTACAACACTAATGGCATCAGTAATTTCCTGCCCTCAAGAAACCTAAATTGTTCTTTTAATAAACCAAAAGACAATAAGGATTTTATTTTGATACCTATAATTTTAGTGATGATCTTATACACTAAGTTACACAATGTTATAGGTCTATATCCAGCAAAATATCCTGGAGTTTTACTCTTAGGAATAATGGCAAGAAAAGTATCATTTAAATCTCCAGAGAGCTTGCCTTTCCTCTTGGTCTCTTCCACCATATCCAAAATATCATTACGCAAGATGTCATAAAAATCTAGAAAAAAATCCACTGTTGAACCATCCGGGCCAGGACTTTTTGAATATTTAAAGACTTTTAGAATTGACAATATTTCTATTGAAGTTACTGGCTCAGTCACTCTGAGACTATCTTCCTCCCTAAACATCCTTGGGCAATTCCTTAAAACTTCTAATTGATTAGAAATGAAAAGGTTAGGCTGTGCCTTATAAATATTTTGGAAATATCCAACAACTTCCATTTCTAGATCTTGATTACTAGTAATCATTGTTCCATCTTCCTTATAATTCTCCCAAATAATATTATTCTATTTTCTGGAGTTTGCATATGCATGCAAAAACTTTGTGTTCCTATCACCTGAATCCAACCAATTTATCCTACTCTTTTGCCTCCAAGTTTCCTCCTCATGTCTCAAAAGATATAGTTTCATCTTCTCTTTTTCTATTACTAGCTCTTTATCTTCCTCCTTGAATCCCCCTGGAAAATTAGTGTAAAGTGTATCCAAATAAAATTCAAGCTTGATCATTTATGCCTTTGCTTCAAATTTTTTCTTTCTTTCCCAGTTTATCACCAGAGTCTTGAGAATATTTAAATTTTTAACCAAAGAATCCATAGGGTTTAGTATATTTGTTCCCAAAAGTTCATCCCAGTTGGCTCTAACAAAGATAACTAACTATGGTTCTTCCAACCAAATAGAGTTAAATTTGAAGGGATAACATACTTTTTCATGATCTTGTTCCAAATGTAGTATCACATGCATATGATCAGGGATCTTTAGATGACATACCTAGGCTCTATACCTGAGCCATGAAAGTGAAAGCTCCTCTGAAATAAAAAATCTATCCAATCTCTTAGAAATGTAATTATGACCTCCTCTTCCATTCCTCCAAGTGGGGAGAATTTTTATATGCTCTACATCCACCAATCCCTCTTCTTGTACCAATTGTGTAATATCCCCAGGTGAACCAATTGTAAATATAATAATGTTCTTAAGTTGGTGAGTTGTTTTGATATAATTTTGTATGCACCTTTCATGGCATAGTGCACACAGGTACTGCACAGTAAAAATGATTAAATGAGCACATTCTAGGATACCGCGCACAACATCTTAAGTGCACACAATGTTAAGGCCAGGGAGCCTGTGTATATGATATGTTTTATAGGATGGCGAGCCAGTTGTTATAAGCTAGGATTCTTATGTTTTGATTAGGTCAGAGAGCCTATATGTTAAAGGTCAGTGTGCCTATTTTTGTACATGTTTCATATTTAATATAAAATACATCTTTGCACGCAAACCGACCATGATAAAAGATATGGGAGACTAAACTCCACTAGCTAGAGAAAGGGAGGGGCTAAGTTAACGAAATGGGCTAAGCTAGAGAGCTTGAGCCAAAAAGGAATATTATATTAATATTTCTTAAATCATAAAGTATGGATAGTTATTTTATCCTAAGTTCTAAAGTTGGGGACAAGTGGGCCAAAGTAGCTCCCAACATGACAAGTGTCAAGTTGGGGACATGCATACATATTGTTGGGACTTAGTTGATTTTCATAAACCCCCCCCCATCATTCTTACCATCATCTTTTCCATCATTCCTTCCATCATGGAGCCATGATTCCATGACCATTTTCACTCACGCAGTGAGCTATCCTTAGACATTCATTTCACTATATCTAAATCAGTATCCATAGCGATTTTGTGTTGGTGTACCTGGTTAGCTTGGGAGCGAGGTTGACGAAGTGGGTTGTTAGGCCCGTGGGATATTGAAGAGGTGGGTTGTTAGGCCCGTGAGTAATTATCTGGGTGAGAGAATCATTGGGAATTGATTTCATGAAGGTGCTAAACTGCACCTACAGGGCTCTGAGATTTCTTGTCCGGCCTATTGCTGAAGCTCGGAAAGGAATTGGGGCAACCGAAGGACTGTTGAGCAGAGAAGGGGCACACTTCTTGGGTGGGATAGGCATGTGGGGAATGAGGGAATGTAGTCTATTAGTTGAGTGGGCATCGTGATAGAGTCTTTCCTGTTGTCTGTGAGCCTATAGCCTAGTTAGGAATCCCTTTACCTGGGTGGATTTTAGTCCGAGCTCGGGGGTGACTCACTGTTGAGAGTGATGAACAGTGTGGTCTAAAAATGGGAGGTTCATGGAAGGTCTGCATGCAGTTGGTGATATTCTTAAAAAGATAAGTATTAATTGTATGATAAAATTACATGCTGCATTGTTATCTATGCATTTATTTTATGGGTTGATCATATGCGTGGTTATAACTGTCTGTAGGTTTTTGGGTATTTCCTATATAAGTTTCATGTCTATGTTTACTATTATTTCAATGTTAATTTTTGCATTTACGTAATGTAATTGTCTGTTACGTTTTATATATAAAGCTTCTACAATAGTTCTGCATGTATATATTTTTAATTGCATGCAGTTAGAAAACTTTATGTGGCATGGCTCAGAAAAGAAGTTGGGTATGTTACAGTATGTTTCACAGAGAGAACGTAAGAGTTCCCTGGTGTAGCGTGGCCCAACCATGGGTGGTCGGGGACGTTATGATATGGTATCCGAGCTTCGGTTTTCAACATTGAGCCAGGATGGGCCGAGAAAGTTGATTTGAAGAAAAATGTCACAGAGGATTTATTTTGAAGTGGCCAAATTTCAGTTTGTAGAGCGTCCATGGTAAAAAGTAACAACAACTAGGTGAAAATGGGGAAAAGCCCCAATTTCTGTGGTTGAATTCATGAGAAAATGGAGAAATTCAGCCAAGTGAGGAAATATTACTAATTTAATATATGTTCTAGCAAATTTGGACCTGGAATTGGTCGAATTTGAAGTTACAATGAATCCATGATAGTTGGAGCAAGTTTTATAATTAAAATCCCCAATTCGTGAATTGAGTTGGGAAAAATTCATTCCAAAAATGTCAACCCACAACGATCTATTGTTACAGAGCTTGAGTTTGTGTTATCAGGGTGAAATTGAATGAATTTCATAGTTGTCGAATGTCTATGGTGAATTGGGAAAAAGCCCCAATTTTTACAGCGGAATTCACGAGGAATCGATGCGCATAAAGGTGAATCTGTGCAGTTGGGCGCACCAAAAATTCATGTGGCGCAGTGAAAAGCTTGGGATAGGTAAAATTTGGCACTGCATGGCAAGGTATTGGCGTGCTAATGCATGCATTAAATTTTGGTGTTGTGTGGAAAAATGATAGCATGAAGGTGCGCGGGATCAAAATTTATTACTACGCGAAAAAATATGGTGTCAGGGTGCAAGCGGAAAATTTTTGCACCGCACGAAAAAATATTGTGTGCAAATGCACGCGCTAAATTTACCATTGCATGGTGTGCACACATGTAGTAATGGTGCATGTGGTGTGAAAAGTATTACAATTCATAGAGGAGTTTGGTTGGTGCGCACACAGTATGAGTATAAGTTGTCTCGCGACAGTGTAATCAATGGTGCGTGCATATTATTATGCGCGTTTGGAGAATATTGAACTTTGTCATGGTGCAATGGATAGAGAGAAATGCATGTGTAATATTAGTGAACGATACAAAAACTGTGCGCAATGGGTATCAGTGAAAAAACCAAAACTACGTGTAGTGGATATTGGCGCGCAACTCAAAAGTAGTGCGCGCAATTTATTACCGCAACGGAGAAGAAATTCATAGTGGTTATAGGTGCACGAGAGCACGATTTATCTTGTGGTGTTGTTGTGCACGATAAATATGGGTGTACAGGTTGAATTTTTATGTCCGCGAAGTCATTTAGAAGGCGAACAACAACAGAAAGCAGCGAATTTCCATGACATTTTATACTGTTTGAACGTCATCTTTTTGCAGCACATTTTTGAGGGCTCTCTCATGTCACTGGGTATATCTATAGAAAAAATTGGCTAGATTTGATTTGTTTTGGGGTTTGTTGTTGAATGACTGGAGGAACAAAGATGAAATTTGGGCTATGGAGTATGGAATGAACAATGCATTGTCGGGACATTGAACTATCAAGAGGAGAAGGCTAATTAAGGTGATGAATCTGATTTTAATAGAAAATTTGCATGGTATTAGAGGAAAAAGAAACACACAACCACATCAGAGCATTATTTAAAATGAATTCAGAGTTGGTTTGAGAAGAAATAAATATAGTCTAAATTTCTAAGCCGAGAGCATCTCAGAGATGAATT
>ML778391.1:183601-227708 GCA_009831015.1 Picea engelmannii | reverse complement strand
AGAGAGAGAGAGAGAGAGAGAGAGAGAGAGAGAGAGAGAGGAATTATTTGTAGAATTTGAAATGCTCAGACTTCCACATATTTCTAAAAATAGAGATAAGTTACAAAAAGGGAGTGATTTAAAATAACAGTTGCCCATTTTAAAGGGATCGTTTAAGAACAGGTGTATCATCTTTGGGGCCCCTTTACTCTACTACCAGCTGTCCAAAATTTGTTGAAATGTACTTAATTTTATTTGAGGACTCATTTCAACTTAACGATCTCCTCCTTTAGAGTATCTAACCAGACCAGTTGATCCTCTCCAACACTTTCAGTCATTTTAGCTATGGTTTATTTCTTCTGTCACTTACTCCATTTCTTCTTAACAACTCACATGTTGATGACTAGATCCCTCATAATGGGATTTAGCTTGACTTCCAATTTTGACTCTGTAGCAGGTTCTGTGTGGAATTTAGTCGCTATTATATGTGTAATTACCATTTCCTTCTTACTCATAGGTAAATATACCGTGTAGCCTGAATAACCAGTCTCACTGGATATATCTTTGTCCTTTGGACACCGAAATGATTTTATAGAGATCAGAAGATCGAGCAAATTTGGAGATTACTCCATTTATGGATAAGATGATGCCTCCATACTTGAGAATTGGTAGTTATAGAGTCCCAATCATGAATCAAAGACAGACTTACATACAAGTATGTTGGCTTTCCATGCTCGGCTAATCCATTTCAAATGATTATCTTTTGAGTTCATTACATGGCAACGTTCACTAGACATCATACGACTGTGAAGTACAGAACAAGTGAAACGGGGTGATCTGAGTAGCTATCTCCCATCCCACGAGTGGTGGTTTTGACATATTGAAACACATGACATCGGGACTTTGGAAAAAGTGGTTTTGTCAACCCTCCTTTTGCCTCGATGTATCTCTGAAGGTGCCACACATCTATTTTAAAAAACCACAATGGTTTTCCTGGTCCTCCAAACTATCAAGATTTTGCGATGATGTAGTTCTTGCTAAATTCTCAAGACTTGGGTATTATGTAAAAATATTTTTCAAGAGTTAAAAACTTTGAGTTATTAACAGGTGAGAAGGTTGAAGTTTAGTTTCAATAAAAAAAAATAAAAGAAAATAAAGCAAAGGTACTCATGGAAAGAGTGGTATGACAAAATATTTTATAAGCTGATCAAAAGCCAAGACCAAAAAATGTCAAGGTATGAATCTAAGTGAAACCATAAATATTGGGAGGCCACTACAGGAAGTCCTCTCATGTTAGTCAAGTATTCAATGGAATCCAGACAGAGGAATAGATCATGTAGTGAATGAATTAGTGAAAGTGCATTCACTCCCAAAGAAGCCAATATACATATTAAGCAATACATGGGAGTCAAATATATTATAAAAGGAATTGACTACCTAAATGACAGTAATCAGATAAAGAAAGAGGCTTATTGCATATTGGATAAGGATTGCATCATATCCATGGATTAGCTATGAAATTAGAGTAATGCTTCCCTTATGGTTATCAGAGTGCACAGTGGAAGCATGGTATGAAGGGCATTATTTATGGCAGGATAGAATTGGATTGTGCAAGGCAAGTTGAAATTAGATTGGTCAAGTCAAAGGAAAGTAATAGACAACAAGAAAATCCAAGTACTGATATGATCAGTTAAGGAAAGGATAAATCAAGTACCTCAAGAAGGAAGTTGGTGTTAATTGTCCAAGGTTACTTGGAAAACATGACTAGAAATAGAATTGGGTCATGTAGGAGTTGGATTAGAGGGATCCGAAAAGAAAAAAATGGATGTTGAAGATCCAAAGTCTATAATAAAACAAGATTGGAATCATAATTCATCCAAGTATGAGTTCGGATAGATGGATCTAGGAAATAAATAAAATTTGAAGGTTAATCTCATTTTAGTATTTGGATGGAAAAACAAAGGCAACCAAGAGTGTTTTGGCTAGAAAGTGATCAGATCAGAAATATTCATGCACAGTAATTACAGTGAAGAGCACTTGAAGGTTCAGGAATCCAGGAGAATGGAATACTTCTGGGATAAACAAGGAAAAGTGATTCAGGAAGAAAGAAGTTTCTACAATTACTGTAGCAGCAAGTATTATATGGATTGTTGGGACAACCATAGGGTGATAATGCTTTCATGTTTGTAAGTGTTGTTGATAATGTTGTTGCACATGGATGGAAGCAACATAAGGATGGAATATTGAATTATAAGGATGATAAGGAAGCATGAGAACTTCTATTTTCATTAGCTAATCAAGTAGCATTACACTCGTTTAATGGCATCCATGCAGGTAAGTATCTCTCTTTTGGAAATTATGTTGTATAATTGCCAAAGGGAAATCTAGGTAAGAATTTCCCCAAATCAAATTTTATACTACGTTGTATGGTATTGTTTAAGTGCATTGACAGGATTAAGTTACCACTAGGTGTGGCAAAAGCTAGAGGCATGTTATAGTTATCAAAGATTTTATCTTTTGAATGCACACAATGACATAGTAGCATGTCATGCTAATTTGGTTATGAGACACTAACCAAAGAAAATAAAAGATAAGAACTTGTTATAGGAATGATGCTAAGAAATCTAGTCATGTATGAGACTAGGACAGGGTTGGATATGGCAGGGTATGGTTATAGAAAGGTTGTGTGCCACACAAATACCCAATGAGCTTCCTACTTTATATAAAACTTGGACTACAACCTTTTTGCTAACACTAATAAACACTACGGAATTGTATTCTTGGTGTAGTGTTCAGGTTTAAAGGGAAGGCATCCAAGTAATTGGGAACACAATGGGAAGTGTGTGGATATGGGTCGAGACATTGGCCAGATTTCCAATTTATGGATGGTGAGATGCATGACTTAGATTAAGCTCATTCTAAAAATCAATGCAAAGGTGCATTGAATAAATAGGCATTGAGAGTTGCACTCATGCCTAGTAAGTGGTAGAGTTGCACCCATACATGATGGAATTGTATACTTAAATGAATTTTGTTGAATGCATTATGTGAGTGCATGTATATATGTTTGTGCAGGGAAATAATAATACTAATGGTTGAAATGTTACTAACTCGAGAAGTTGAGAACATTTCAGGAACTGTTAAACATTGCAATAAGAAAGTTGCAAGTGAGGTAGTCACAGGAATTGTGACTACAGAAAATTTCATATTCAAAATTTGAAGACGTGAACTTATTGTTGTTAATTATGAACATGCACATGCATAGAATGATAAGCCATTCTATTTGCTTAAATTGTTTGGTAATTGTGATTGAATTGCTAGGTGCATGCAATTATAATATCATTGCATAAGGTGATGTGCATGTTGAATTATGATATACATAAAATACTGACAATTTGATGGTTGTATGCCATATATAATCATTGTAAAAAAAAAAAAAAAAGGTATTTAGCATGGTGCTTGTTGAAATCCATAAGGAAAATTACATCCTATTATTACAACAACAATGAAAAATTATGAAATAGAATTTCATATTTTGGAAAAAGTCAAATTCATTATGAAATTAATTGGATTTCTAAAATGGAAATTTTTTTTTTCTCTCTCATGATAACGGCATGTGTATGATGCAGGTGAGATGATAATGATTAAAGTTGGAACTCCTGGAACCATGGTGCTCTGAGACTTACTATACGACCTATGATGGATCCCTGGAAGGGAAGTTGAGCAACCGATGAACTATTGGACAGTGAAGGTGCATACTACCTTAGATTGTACAGGCATGTGGGGAAGAGAGACCGTTGGTTCAAGTGTTGTTGAGGTTTGGTACCTTGGCCTAGACTATGTTGATATTGATTGTGGGCCATGATTATCTTGGGAAGCCATTTTCCTGATGGAGTCATATCCCATGCTTGGGAATGGTATGTTGGTGAGAGTTTATTAGTAGTGAGATATAAGGTTGGGTGGAACGTCATGGATCTACAACCAGTGGCAGCTTCAATGAAGTATAATTGAAGCATGTAATAAGGAACAATTGGCTGAATTATTTCCTGAAGTAGCTCTATGGAATAGAGTAATTGACTTCCAGTTGCAGTATGAGTATGAGAATTGGTGATGGAAAGTATAGCACCATGTGGATAACAAGCTTTCAATATCTAAAGATTGGAAATTTTAGAGAATTGGAATGGTACATGGTATATAATGCACTGAGGACAATGCATAAATAAGGGGAGGGGATTGTAATATCCCTAGTCTGAACCAATTGTAAATATAATAATATTCTTAAGCTAGTGAGCTATTTTGATATAATTTTGTATGCACCTTTCATGCCATAGTGCGCACAGGTACTGCGCAGTAAAAATGATTAAATGAGCACATTCCTGGATACCGCACGTAACATATTAAGTGCATGCGATGTTGAGGCCAGGGATAATTTATGTATATGATATGTTTTATAGGCTGGTGAGATAGTTATTATAAGCTAGGATTCTTATGTTTTGATTAGGCCGGAGATCCTAGATGTTAAAGACCAGTGCACCTATTTTTGTACATGTCTCATATTTAATATAAAATACATCATTGTGCACAGACCGACCATGATAAAAGAGATGGGGGACTAAACTCCATTATTTAGGGAAAGGGATGGGCTAAGTTAAGGAAAGGGGATAATCTAGGGAGCTTGAGCCAAAACAGAATATTATATTAATATTTCTTAAATCATGAAGTATGGATAATTGTTTTATCCTAAGTTCTAAAGTTGGGGACAAGTGGGCCAAAGTAGCTCCCAACATGACAAGTTTCAAGTTGGGGACATGCAATACATATTGTTAGGACTTAGTTGATTTTCACACCCGCCCAATCATTCTTACCATCATCTTTTCCATCATTCTTTCCATCACGGAGTCATGATTCCATGACCATTTTCACTCACATAGTTAGTTATCCTCAGGCATTCATTTCGTTATATCTGAACCGGTATCCATATCCATTTTGTGTTAGTGTACCTAGTTAGCTTGGGAGTAGGGTTGAAGAAGCGGGTTGTCAAGCCCATGGGATATTCAAGAGGCGGGTTGTCAGGCCCATGAACAATTATCTGGGTGAGAGAATCATTGGGAATTGATTTCCTGAAGGTGTTAAACTGTAGCTACAGGGCTCTGAGACTTCTTGTCTGGCCTGTTGCTGAAGCCCGGAAAGGAAGTGGGGTAATTAAAGGGATGTTGAGAAAAGAAGGGGCACACTTCCTGGGTGGAACAGGCATGTGGGGAATGAGGGACTATAGGTTGTTAGTTGAGTGGGCACCATGATAGAGTCTTTCATGTTGTCTGTGATCCTATAGCCTGGTTAGGAATCCCTTTACCTAGGTGGATTTTAGTCCTAGCTCGGCAGTGACTCACTGTTGAGAGTGATGAACAGTGTGGTATAAGGATGGGAGGTTCGTGGAAGGTCTACACACAGTTGGTGATATTATTAAAAAGATAAGTGTTAACTGTGTGATAAAATTACATGCTGCATTGTTATCTATGCGTTTATTTTATGGGTTTATCATATGCATGGTTATAACTGTCTGTAGGTTTTGGGGTATTTCCTGTATATGTTGCATGTCTATGTTTATTGTTATTTCAATGTGAATTTTTGCATTTATGTAATGTAATTGTCTATTACATTTTATATATAAATCTTCCGCAAGAGTTCTATGTGTATATATTTTTAATTGCATGCAGTTAGAAACTTTTATGTGGCATAGCTCAGAAAATAAGATGGGTATGTTATAGTATGTTCCGCAGAGAGAACGTAAGAGTTCTCTAGTGTAGCGTGGCCTAACCATGGGTGGTCTCGAATGTTACAAATTTTCTAAAATAAAGACGTAAGGGATCTTGTCTAGCATGGGCTCCCTATAACAACCCCGGCCATCAACCCACTTATTGGGCAATGCTACTATGAAGAAACATTCTCATACTTATATAGTATGCATTTAAATGAAGTTAAATGGCTCAAAAGAGTAAACATATAATTATTGCTAACATACAAAATTAATGGAATCAATAGTAAATATCATCGCAATGGAATACATGATAATATTGCAAGCATCATAGACATGCATTATTATTGAAATTAAACACATGCATATACTTATCTTTGAAACTTTAGTAACTCCACCAACTACGTGCAGACTTTCCATGAACCTCCCAGCCTTAGAACTCATTGCTCATCATGCTCAACAATGGGTCATCCCCAAGCTAGGACTAAGCTCCACTAATGGTAAGGGAATGTTAGACTAGGCTGAGGTTACAGGAAAATTGGACAGAGTGATCGGATGGATTCTCTCATAAGCCTTCTTACACCCACTACTCACAGACTCTCACTCCCCACATGTTTGTTCTGCCCGGGAGTATACACCTTCACAACCACAGTCCATCGATGCTTCACCTCCCTTCTGGGCCTCAACAACAGGCTGGATCAAGAATTCTTAGAGCTCCATAGCTGGTGTTGGACTCTCTCTAAGACAAAACCACTCCCCAGCAGAATCCCTCACCTAGAGAGAGTTGCTCACAGGCCTAACAACATGTCTCTTCTACCACGGGCCTGACAACCCGGTTCTTCCACCAGTTCCCAATTCAATTCCCACAAGTTCAATATAACAGCAACAACATTAACATTTGGTCAACTCACCTGAATCACATTCCAATCAATTACATGATTAGCATTGGGTATATATTTCTTAAGCAATGAAACATGAAACACATTATGTACATTCATGGATGCAGGTAATGAAAACATATATGCAACTGGCCCAATCCATTCTAGGATTTCAAATGGCCCACAAAATTTGGCTTCCAACTTGGCACAGTTTCCTAGCTTCAAGGAACTTCTATTGTCTTTTACTTTCAAGAAAACATGATCGACCACTTTAAACTCTCTGTGGATTCTGTTCTTATCAGCATAACTTTTCTGCCTGTCTTGGGCAACCTTTAAATTCAGCTTAATTTTTAGCATTTTCTCTTCCATTTCCTTGAGAAGCTCTGGCCCAACTACTGTCCTATCAACTAGATTATCCCAACTTACTAGAGTATTGTACTTTCTTCCATAAAGTGCTTCAAATGGGATCATCCTCAACGATGCTTGATACCCATTGTTGTAGGAAAATTCTACCAAATGCAGGTAGTCTTCCCATGTCGATGGTTTGTCCATCACATACATCCTTAGCATGTCTTCTATTACTCTGTTCACCCTCTCTATCTTCCCATCAGACTCAGGATGATAAGCTGTTCTAAAGTTCAGATTCGTTCTGAATCCTTTAAACAACCCCTTCCATAAATTTGAGCTAAATTTCGGGTCTCTATCAAACACAATTGTCTTATGGATTCCATGCAATCATGTTATTTCCTTCACAAAGATGTCGCCAACATCCGTTGCCTTGTGAGTAGTCTTTAATAGAATGAAATGGGTAGCTTTGCTAATCTTGTCCACCACCACCATAATTGAATCATGTTGCTTTCTTGTTCTGGGCAATCCTGTGATGAAATCCATTGTCACTACTTCCCACTTCCACTCAGGAATGGGTAAAGGTTGCAACAACCCTATTGGGTGCCTATTCTCATCTTTACCCTTCTGGCAATCCATACATCAGGTGATGTATCCAACAATCTCTTTCTTCATACCTAGCCAAAAGTAATGGCTCTTGAATGTTGCCACTGTTTTCTGATAACGAGGGTGCCCTACATAAGGCACATTATGCATTTCATGCAAAATCATATGTTTCAAGTACTGGACATTAGGTACATAATTTTAATTTTTTTACAGAAGTGTTCCATCAGTTTCCAATTTATAATTTTCCACTTTCTATGGCATCTCACCTTGTTGTAGCTTTGCTACCAGCTCCATGTACTGCAAATTTGCATCTTCATCTTCCAAAATTATTCTTTTAATATCAGTTCAGTACATGATAGTGGTTGTAGCATGTAATTTATGTACTCTCCTGCTGAGTGCATCAACCACTTTATTCTCTTTCCCTTTGATATGCTTGATATCAAAATCATACTCACACAGAAACTCCAGCCACCTACTCTGCCTAACATTCAAGTTTGGCTGATCAAACAGATACTTTAGACCATTATGGTCTTTCCTCAGTTCAAACCTCTTTTCCATGAGGTAATGCCTCCATTTCTTTAGAGTGTGTACTATGGATGCCAACTCCAAGTCACGAGTGGAATAGTTCCTTTCATGTTCTTTAAACTTTCTAGATTCATAACAAATTATGAATCCATTATGATTGAGTACCCCTCCCACTCCTTCTTTCCACACATCAGTGCACACCATGAAATCTTTTTTTGGATCTGAAATCCTCAAAATTGGAGCACTGCTTAACAATTACTTCAATTGTTGGAATCTTTTCTCACAATCCTTTGTCCATTGAAACTTCTTCTCCTTCCTTTGCAAGGAAGTGATAGGGTGAGTTGTCCTTGAGAACCCTACGATAAACATTTTGTAGTAACCATATAGACCCGTAAAGGATATGACTTCCATCACATTCTTTGGTGCTGACCATTCTCTGATGGCTTCAATATTATTAGGATCTATAGCTATCCCATCCTTCAAGATAATATGCCCCAAGTAATGGATCTTCTCCTGATAAAACGAGAATTTTCTCAACTTGGCATACAATTGGTGCTCTCTTAGTACCTGCAACACCATCATCATATGTTATTCATGCTCTTCCTTCGACTTGGAATACACTAAAAAATAATCAAGGAAGACTATGAAAAACTTGTCTAGATAGTCCCTAAATACACCATTCACCAGGCACATTAAAAAAATGGGTGCATTTAACAACCCAAATGGCACCATTGTGAACTCGTAATGACCATACATTGTTCTAAAGGTGGTCTTGCTTATGTCTTCATCCTTTATCTTTACCTAGTGATATCCTAACTTGAGGCCTATTTTCGAAAATATTTTCGCATCCTTCAATTAATTGAAGAGGTCATCAATCCTCGATAGAGGATATTTGTGCTTCACGGTTACTTTGTTCAATTGTCTAAAATCAATACACAATCTCAACATTTCGTCCTTCTTCTTCAAGAGAAGGACTGGGGCTCCCCAAGGTGACACACTTGGATGTATGTACCCCTTCTTCAAAAAATTTTCAAGTTGCAATTGCAATTCTTCCAGTTCTGACGTACATTCTATAAGGAGTTTTCAACACTGGAGCTACTCCATGCATCAAGTTTACAGAGAAATCAATATCTCTCTTCGGAGGTAGTCTGGGTACCTCCTGAAATACATCTTCAAAATATTTTAGTACTGCATGCTCTCCAATATTTGAGACTTCTTCCCTAGCTTCTTCCTCCACATGGGCTGCAAATAATTGACAACCTTTTTTGTAGCACTTCTTCAGTTGCATTGCTGAGATTTCTCTGATAAAAACATCTCTGAGAATTCCTTGGACTATTTTCTGATTCCCTTCTTCATCCAGGAAAGTGAATTCCTTGTTATGACTGTCCAAGATGGCATGGTGTTGGTCCAACCAATCCATCCTAATTAGACAATCATAAGACCCTAAAGGCGGGATATTCAATTCATCCTTTGTGTTCAATCCTTTCATATCCACTAGACATGACTTAACTAACTCAGTGACTTTTATCTTGGTTCCTATAGCTAGTTGCACTAACCAAGACATTTCATGTTTGCTTCTTGAAAAATGAAAACTTTCCACCACTCTAGGATATACATAACTATGTCTAGCCCCTAAATCAATTAAAATAGTAAATGGTGGGTTGTTAATCATACCTTCTACTTCAATCATGTGTGATTCAAATTCAGCTTGCTTGTTGTCCAGGGCTGCATAGATCCTTGGCATTCTACTGCCGATGTCCTTCACAGTTTCATCTTGCTAAACATTATGGAAAGCTCTCACTTTGCCATTTTTGTGGGGACAATCTTTGTACTTATGGTTTCCCTGACAGCCCCAACAATGAATGGGCATTTGTCTTGGCCTTTGTTCCCCTACTTCATCCATTCTCGACTCTCTAAATGATGGCTTTCCTTGAGGACTATTTTTTAAAAAGGGAGGTGTGTTTCCCTTCTGCCTCTGCTCTTTCTTGAACTTCCTATGGTCATCCCAAGCTTTCTAAAAGGTAGGCTTTTCTCTTTTCTTCTCATATACAAATTTCACTCTTCTTAATGTTTCTTCCATGGTATTAGGGTCATCATACTAGATCTTGTCACCAATGGAAAGTGGCAGTCCACTCAGATACCTTTGAATCTTGACAATTTCTTCTTTGATGAACGGAACATACTTCAACAATTCCAAAAACCTACGATCATACTCATCAATGGTCATGCTTCGTAGCTTGAGTTCAAAGAACTCCTTCATCTTTCTGTTATAATATCTCTTAGTAAAATACTTCTTCTTGAAATACCTCTTGAATTATTTCCATGTGATATCTTTCTCTCTAATGTGTTGCACCTGCACAAGTTGATCCCACCACATGGATTCTTTTCTTTTCAGTTGATACATCACAATTCCTCCTTCTGCATGAGAGGAATAATTTTATAGTTGGAAGTATTTCCTCATACCAAGCAACCATGTTTTGACATCTTCCTTCTGCTAATGTTCTCCATCAAATCTAGGAGGCTTAATCTTGTTCATTTCTCCCTTCAATTCATCCACTAAAGAACTCCTGTGCTTTCTGGTAGGAGATGGGCTTGAACTACTGTGTGTCCTTCTCTTGGAGCAACCTTGGGAGTGATGATGGTGTCTACCTACACTCCTTGACCTTCTTCCCTTAGAAGTCTAGTGACTTCTTGTTCTACTCAAGTCACTCTCCTTATCCAACTTCTTTTCTATTCTCTCCAAACTCTTTAACAAATTTATGTTGAATTCTCCTTGTTTTTCCTGAGCTTTTCTGATCTTTCTTCTATATTATCGACAAGTTTGGGCATCTTATTGCAATCCTTCAATGATATTATTTATGTTTCCTTCCTTATCTATCTCTTCTCCATGGCCATTGGAGTTTGATCCTTCAACCCCCAAATGAACATCCATTCTTTTTTCTTTGTCCTCGGAACTGGAAGTTGTTGAAATAATGTAACTGCAAAGTGTATTCTTATTATTATTTGATATATTATTCATTGGGTCAATCCCCATTGTGGATTGATCATGTCAGCTATTGTAAAATGACCAAATCCCGTTTTGCGGATTGGTCATAATATAATTGTAATAGGAAAAAGAATAAGTCGGCCCTAGAATATATCAAAGAGGCCCCAGAATATAATAAAGGTGGTTATAACCACCCAGGAGAAGAAGTCGGCCCTGCCAGTGAAAGGACACTCCCACATGTGATAGTCTTGTATAAATAAGGAGCCTAGTGCCTCACTTAGACACACTCACTTGTTCATTGAGAGACAAGTTTCAGAGCTGCAGTTGGAGAAAGAGAGAGAGAGGCGCATCTTTGGGAGAGGACTTTTTGTATTTGTTTGAGTTATCTCTTGGCATTGTATTGGCTAACTATATTAAGGAAGTTTTGCTAGGTTTTCTTACCCATGAGGGTTTCCCAGGATAAATGGCGCGCCTCTTGTGATTGTGTATTTCTTAGTGATTCTATCTTATGCTATTGTTATCTATTTAAATGCAAATAACTATAATAATGGCTTAATCATTAACATGGTATTAGAGCCAAGATGAAGAGAGCATCTTTCATAAGAGAAAAGTGAAAAACATCATTGTTGTTGTACATGCAAATTAGGGATTTTTGTTGGTGAGGTATTTCATCCCTAAAATCATCTAGAAAAGTGTGCCCTCCCTGAAGGATCATTTTACACCTTCAGAGCACCTTTTCAGTGGCTAGATCTCTTGGAAAGTGAAACCCTAATTTTCACAAAGTACCAGAAAACCAAAAGCACCAGTCCATAAATTCGTAGATCAAGTTTGAGGGGGTAAAAGTTGGATTTTCATAAATCTGACCGCACCAGCTTACTTGCCTCAGCTCAGCACATTTATCCCCTGGATTAGAATTTCAAATTTTGAAGTTTCAAAAATTAGGGTTTCCCCTAAGTTGTAGTTGCAATTGAAATCTCAGAACCAGTTGCAGTATCAACTACAGTTGCAGTTGCAGCCGTAGTACCAGTTGCAATAACCCTTGAATTTTTTAAGAGTTGGTAATGATTACCGTTGCTGCCAGATGGAGCCACTACCTGCAAATGATATGAGAGGTATGTACTCACATATGTTTAAATGGTTAAACTTTAAAGAGTATTTGCAGGAGAAGGGATATCTTGCCATAGATCCAAAAGGATCTCAAGATCCAACACATTCAGAGGAATGATGAAACCCAGGTGTGATTATTCTGATATGCATCCATTTGTTATATTGATCAATGTTGCATGACCATCATTCTAACCTTTTCTGAGTCAAGGTATTAGATGGATTAAAATTTGAGATCATAGAACTTGTCCTCTAACCCAACCTTCTGTCAAGATAGTGTATTGTCTTAGTACAAAAGACAAGTTGAGTAAAGCACTCATCATCTTGAGTGAAGGAGACTCGGAAGAAAGGAAAGAACTCATTCCTTAGGACAAGGCTCCAGGTTTGATTAATCAAGTTAATACTATTCAAAGGTACACATGACAAGTTGATGACTATAGTTGAGATATCATTCTTTGTAAAGTATCATACTTGATAGCATGTGAGCATATAGAGGTAAATGCTTAACGTAATCATTTGTCTGATACAACTAACACCTCCTCTAGGAAGAATCTCGTATGTTAGTTCCAGGTTTCCATGGAGGAATGTTTGATCACAACACTATGAGAGCGTTGACCTCATTTCGTATTGTATTCCTTACCTTTAATATTTGCTTCAGATAAATTACAAGTGATAGCTCTAAAAGAGCTACTCTGATGATTGTTAGTGCTATTGCTTTATATTTTCAAAAGGATATTATTCTTCCTTACTATTTTGTTGACCTTGTTCCAGGTCATAGGTAATAACCCTGAAGAAGCAATAGTGAAAGTTATAGAAGGAAACGTGCTAAAGGAGAAACCATAAATGAAGCAATCATCATTGGAAAACAAGAAAATGGCTTGTATAAGCTAAAGGGTCACTCAGAAGCTTCCATGGCCCACGCCATTGTAAACCCATGTGAACTTTGGCATAGAAGAATAGCTCACATTAAATACAAGGCTCTACCATACATATGCAAAGAAGTCACGGGTTTACCATAACTCAAGGTTGACCATGAAGGCGTATGCAATGGATGTGCACAAAGGAAGAAAATCAAGAACCCTTTTCCGAAGAGAGACAACAAAGAATAGGGAGTCCTATAACTCATTCATTCAAATGTGTGTGGCCCAATGCCATCATCCTCCATTAGTGGAAAATTCAAGGAATTCAAAGCCTTGATAGAGAATGTTTTTGAAAGAAAGATCAAGATACTCAGGTCAGATAATGGAGGAGAATACAACTCAAAAGAGTTTGTGAGCTTCTGAAAAGATGTTGGGATCAAGAGGGAACTCACTATGCCCTATAATCCTCAACAAAATGGTGTGGATGAAAGAAAGAACAGAACAATAATGGAATCCATGAAGACCACAATCCACGATCAAGATCTTTATATGTGCTTATGGGAAGAAGTAGCAATGATAGTTGTATATGTTCAAAATTGATTGTCCCATAGTGCACTTGGGTTCAAGACCCCGGAAGAGATGTTCACTGGAAATAATCCAGAGGTATGCCATCTCAAAATATTTGGCTACCCAGTATTTATACATATACCGAAAGAGAAAAAAAACAAGTTGGAACCCTCAAGAAAGAAGGGAATATTTGTGGGATACTGTGAGGTCTCCAAGGCCTTCGGGATCTATATACTAGGTTACCGCCACATTGATATCAACAGGGATGTGACCTTTGATGAAGAAACAACCCTTAATAAATCGCAAAAATGTCATCTTGAAGAGGTATATGAAGAGGAACCCGTAATCCCCAGAGTTGCAGAATCAGTGAGGGAGGTTCCTAGAGCTGTTGAACCAGTGAGGGAAGTCGTAACTTCCCCTGATGAGGAAATTCTAGAAGATCATGACATAGTAGACTTTCAAGAACCTCCTCAGATGACAATATCCCATAAAAGAAATCCATCTTGGGCTAGAGAGCTTATTCAAGATGGAGAGAAATATGGTGCTCCCGAAGGAACCATGAGACATGTGAAGAAACCTAAGCCATTCTTCAGTTATATGGCTTTGATGTGTGATCTCCTAGAAAAGAAACCTACCTGCTTTGAGGAAGCCATTCAGAAGTAAGAATAGGAAGATGCCATGACAAAAGAATACCAATCCATAATAAAGAATGATGTATGGGAAATAGTTCCCAGAGCAAATAGCAAGGATGTGGTATCTTCCAGATGGCTCTTCAAAATAAAACATGTTGTTGATGGAAGTATTGAAAAGTATAAAGAAAGATTTGTATCTCGTGGCTTTTCTCAAAAAGAAGACATTTAATATGAAGAGACATTAGCTCCTGTAGCCAGATACACTTTGATCATAACCATCATAGCCCTTGCAGCTAAGATGAAGTGGAAGTTACACCAGATGGACGTAAAGACATATTTCCTAAATGGTGTTATCGAAGAGGAAGTGTATATAGAGAAACCTCAAGGATTTGAAGTTGAATATAGGAAGTCTCATGTCTACAAGTTGAAGAAAGCCTTCTACGTATTGAAGAAAGCTCCTAAAGCTTGGTATGGCCGGATAGACAGCTTTCTGACAAGCTTGGGATTTACCAAGAGTAAAGAAGATTCTAACCTCTACTTCAAGGTTATGAACGACAAGCCAATAATACTATTATTGTATGTGGATGACTTATTCTTAACTGGAGAAGAAAAGCTCATCACTGAATTTAAGAAAAGACTCGCTTCAGAATTTGAGATGAAAGACCTTAGCCTAATGCATTATTTCTTAGGTCTTGAGGTATGGCAGAGTCCAGAGAGGATCTTCCTTAACCAAGGGAAGTATGCAATTGAAATCTTGAAAAGATTCGACATGTTAGAGTGTAAGTCCATGAATACACCCATGGAAACGAAGTTGAAGCTGTTGGCTGACACTTCGTTAGAATTGATTGATGCCACGTTGTATAGATAGATTTTTTTATCACTGATGTACCTGACGAAAGCCAGACCAGATATTTGTTTTGTCGTGAATACCTTGAGTCAGTTTCTGGTAGAACCCATACATGTTCAACTAGTGGTTGCAAAACATGTGATGAGGTACCTTAAGGGTACATTAGATTATGGTCTCAGTTATGATGGAGATCATGATTTCACATTGAGTGGGTACACTAATTCAGATTGAGTAGGAAGTGTTTATGACAAGAAAAGAACTTCACGATGTTGTTTCATTTTGGGATCAACCATGATCTCGTGACAGAGTAGGAAGCAATCCAACATTTCTCTCAGCAC
Organism: Picea engelmannii; assembly: GCA_009831015.1. Lineage (NCBI taxonomy): Eukaryota > Viridiplantae > Streptophyta > Pinopsida > Pinales > Pinaceae > Picea > Picea engelmannii. The sequence continues at coordinate 212,286 of ML778391.1, read as the reverse complement.
AGTGGAAGCAGAATACATTATTGCATGTTCTACTAGTTGCGAAGCTATATGGCTTTGAAAGTTGTTGATCGGTCTATTTGACCTAGAGATGGAAGCAACCATGATCCTATGTGACAACCAGAGATGCATAAATATGATATAGAATCATGTATTCCATGATAAGTCGAAGCAAATAGAGATCTAATATCATTACATCCATGACATGGTGCAGAGAGGAGCCATAAAGCTCCAGTACGTTAGCACAAATGAACAGGTTGTTGATGTGTTGACCAAGCCTCTATCTCCTATAAAGTTTGAGCACTTTTGAGATAAGCTTGGAATAGTCTGAAAGGACCTTCCTCGAAAGGGGGAGTAGTTGTTGTGATGAGACATATCTTGCTTCCATCTTCATTGTTGTGATGTAAAGAAAGAATATGTTATGAGACTAGTACTTTGCTTCTGACTTGACAGCTGTGACGTAAAGCTAGTCTAGTATCTTACTTCCATCTTGATGGTTGTGACATAAAGCAAGAATATGTGATGAGACTAGTACTGTGCTTCCGGCTTGATAGTTGTGGCATAAAGCTAGTCTAGTATCTTGCTTCCAACCTAACGGTTGTGACGTAAAGAAAGAAGATGTGATGAGACTAGTACTGTTCTTCTGGCTTGACAACTATAATGTAAAGCTAGTCTAGTATCTTACTTCCAACCTGATGGTTGTGATGTAAATAAAGACGATGTGATGAGACTAGTACTATGCTTCTGGCTTGTCAGTTGTGATGTAAATCTAGTCTAGTAGCTTGCTTCCAACCTGATGGTTGTGATGTAAAGGAAGACGATGAGATGAGACTAGTATTGTTCTTCCATCTTGACAACTATGACATAAAGCCAATATAGTATCTTCCTTCCAACTTGATTGTTGTGACGTAAAGCAAGACGAGTACCTTGCTTCTAGCTTGATTTTTGTGATGTAAAGCAAGATGAGTACTATGCTTCCAGCCTTACAGCTATGACATAAAGCCAGGTCAGTATTATGATGATGAGCCAGCCTCATGCTGTGATGGTGATGTATTAGTTTTATACTAATCCATATTGATGCATATGATGATTGCATTCCTTTGAGAATGAAGATGTTGTTGATGAAGAAAACTTCCTATGATTTATAGATACACCAGTTAGTGTTCCAAGATGATATTGATGATGTTGTCCTTCTGATGTTGTTGATGATAAAGGCCTCTCTCTCGTCTGATGTTGCTGTAAAATACCCATCTTGTTAAGGGGTAGTGTTGAAATAATGTAACTGCAAAGTGTATTCTTATTATTATTTGATATATTATTCATTGGATCAATCCCCATTGTGGGTTGATCATGTTGGCTATTGTAAAAGGACCAAATCCCATTTTTTGGATTGGTCATAATATAATTCTAATAGGCAAAAGAAGAAGTCGGCCCCAGAATATATCAAAGAGGCCCCGTAATATAATAAAGGTGGTTATAACCACCCAGGAGAAGAAGTTGGCCCTACCAGTGAAAGGACACTCCCACACATGCCAGTCTTGTATAAATAAGGAGGCTAACGCCTCACTTAAACACACACTCACTTTTTCATTGAGAGACAAGTTTCAGAGCTGAAGTTGGAGAAGAGAGAGAGAGATATATTTGGGAGAGAACTTTTTGTATTTGTTTGAGTTATCTCTTAGCATTGTCTTGGCTATCTATATTAAGGAATTTTTGTTGAGTTTTCTGCCCCATGAGGGTTTCCCAGGATAAATGATGTGCCTATTGTGATTGTGTATTTCTCAGTGATTCTATATTATGCTATTGTTATCTATTGAAATGCAAAGAACTATAATAATGGATTAAACATTAACATAAGCAATATGTGCCCTTTCCATTTCTTTTGCACTCAGTGGAAATTCTATTTGGTTCTGGTGCTTATTGAACTTCTGCATCACAACGTGCAAACAACCAAAATTTTTCAGGTCATTATTCCTTAACAAATCCTACAACATTCATAAACAACTTGATTCAAGAAAATATTCAGTTTCCATGAATTTTCTAAGCTCTTCTCGGCTTTGTAGTGCATTGAGGTCGTAGACATTTTTCTCTCAATTTCCCAACCCACGCAACCATGGTTCATGACCAAGCGCTACATATCAAGGTTTTCTAATTGGAACTTCAGGGTTTCAAGTTTCGGGGTTTCTGGATTTGGGTTCTGGAGGCTCTCACACTCACTTCCCTCTCCAACTCCCAACTTCTAAACTTTCAACCTTTCTAGCCACCGGGCCAACAACATAGTTGTCACCAACCATGGTGGTGACATGTGGTGTACATAAGAAGGTCCACGTTACATCAGGTGACTCCATCTGGCCCCACTGCATCTACTTTTCCTTCAGGGCCCACTAGCACGTGGAACACATCCCATGGGTCCACACCCATCCATGTGACGTCAACCCGATCCACTACTTCATCTCTTCGGGATTTTGCGATTTCAGTCTTCGAGAGTTTGTGCATCAGCACATCCCACTTCTCCTGAGAGCCAAACTCCCGAAATTACTCTCTTCTCTTCTGCTCGATCCAACGAATGAGATCTTTTTCCCTGATCTACGGTGTAGATCTTCTCAGAACTTCAGAGTTTCAGGTTTCGGGGGTTTGTGCCTTAGTGCACCCTGCTTTTCCCGATAGTCAAACTCCCAAAAGGCTTCTAGGATATCCTCTGGACACCTTCTCCGGATCTAATGGTCGTAAAGGTTTCTTTTTTCCTTTTTTTCTGAATAGATCCTTCGATTCCAACACCCTAAGTGTTGAGCGCCCTCCCTCTCTATGGTCAAATACCACACCGACTGTGGTTTATTCTACCCTACTTCTCCTAAGCTTCGTACACGACTCAGTAACCCAGTGGCACTCAAAAACATTCTAAGGTTCGAAATTAGTCCTCCAGACACAATTTCCTCTCGAAACCTTAGGTCCAAAGACCACTTATCTGTCCCATCTAGGTTCAGCGTTGAGACTTTGGGCTCTGATACCATATTGTAATGACCCTAGCCATCAACCCACTTTCCTTGCAATGCTACTACGTGAAAACATTCTCATACTTATATACTCTACATTTAAATGAAGTTAAATGGCTTAAAAAAGTAAACATATAATTACTGCTAACATACAGAATTAATGGAATCAATAGTAAATATCATCGCAACGGAATGCATGATAATATTCCAAGCATCACAGACATGCATTTTAATTGAAATTAAACACATGCATATACTTATCTTTCAAACTGTAGTAACTCCACCAACTACATGTAGACTTTCCATGAACCTCCCAGCCTTAGACCTCACTACTCATCATGCTCAATAGTGGGTCACCCCTTAGCTGGGACTAAGCTCCACCCAAGGTAAGGGAATGCTAGACTAGGTTGAGGTTACAAGAAAATTGCACAGAGCGATCAGATGGATAATCCCAGAAGCCTTCTAATGCCCACTACTCATGGAATCTCATTCGCCACATGCTTGTTCCACACGAGAGTATACACCTTCACAAGCAAAATCCATCAGTGCTTCACCTCCCTTCCGGGCCTTGACAACAGGTCGGATTAGGAATTCTCAGAGCTTCGTAGCTGGTGTTGGACTCTCTCTAGGAGAAAACCACTCCTCAGCAGACTCCCTCACCTAGAGAGAGTTTCTCACAGGCCTGACAACCTATCTCTTCTACCAAGGGCCTAACAACCTGGTTCTTCCACCAGTTCCCAATTCAATTCCCACAAGTTCAATATAACAGCAACAACATCAGCGTTTGGTCAACTCACAGGTGACAGTAGAAAAAACATCTTTTGACTAACTCACGGATGACAATAGCAACAGGAAAATAGGGAGTGTAAACAAGAAACGACAACAGGCCACTAAAACACAACATAGTTCAGGTAACACCCGTTTTTAAAATGCATGACAAGCAATTCACACAGAGGTCGAAAACAGACTTCACGGTTTGGATAAACGTGTATTAGTTCCTCTAGACAACATCACAGGCTTCGTTTTTCAGAGTTGTGTGAGGCTTACAGAACTCAAAAGAAGAGATCCGTCCATTGAGATCGTGGGTGCCAGAATGGGGAACGAACCCCCATATCAACCCAATTCTTTGGTTAAATTGCATGTGCTTGGACCGACACATGTCGCCCATGAGGTTGCATGTGCTACATCATCGTGCATTCTCTCTTGCACACGTTCCCCCTTCCAGGAACTTAGGATAAAGACGTACCTTCCACATAACTTTTGGAATAATAATAAATTATTATTCCTAAGGACTTAAGCCCCTAAGCTTAGCCCCTAGGCTCAACACTTACCCTATGTTTCCAACCTTTGAGCCCCTTTTCCCTTACCCACCTTGTGGAATATTAGTCTCCCATCACTCTTTCTTCATGGCCGGTCTACACACAACGATGTTTAATCTTTATTAATGTTCTGCATAATACATATACAAAAATAGGCTCTTGGTCTTTGACACTTAGGCTCTTCAGCCTAATAAACACACAAGCCCACCATCTTATCAATACTTGGCTCACCAGCCTACAAAACATGATTTAAAATTCATAAACATGATTACAACAGGCCTCGTCCTTGGGGATATTACACTCCCCATACTTCTCTACTTGAAGTAGTGAAGTTTAGATCACCCCCCAGTATCAAGTAGTGTTCCTTTAGTATCCCATCCCTTTTAATGGCCTCCCAAAAGGCCTCTTTTTCCAGGTATGGTCCAGAACAGTTTATCAATTTCAGTCTTTTATCCAATTCTTTTACTAACCCATCCAACATAACCCCTACAAGGGTCAAGTAAGCAGAGAATTCAACTTTTCTTGTATTCCAAGCAGTTAAAAGTCGACCAAAGAGACCTGAAGAATCCACCCCACATAAATACCAATTTGGAAGTAACTTAGCAAAGGTCTCCCTTTATTTTGTTACACTAACCATCGTTTCTTGGACAAGTAGAACATCTTATTTTGTTAATTCTAAGAACCTTTTAAGGGCTAAGTACTTTGATTTCCCCCCACTCCCCTAACATTAAGTGTGGCAACAATCATTTTTTAACTCTAGCAAGGGCTTTTTGAACTCTAAGCGTCCTAGGACCATCAACCAAGGTAGAACATATAATAGCACCTTTCTCCTTCTCAAATCCGAACTTCCTCGCACTTCTAGTCTTCAACGAAGAGAAGTCTTTCTCCAACACACCACGAACAACCCCACCCCTTTCATCAATGAAGCCTCACCTGCTACGTTAGGGACATACACACTCTTTAAATTTTCCTCCTTATCCTTATTTTCTACAGTCTTAGTAATCAATTCCCCTCAGCAAAAATTGGCAGAGGAGATCTAGTGAGGATATCTTTGTAAGACGGGATAAATTTTTCTAGAGACTCCTCAACCTCAACCAACACAATCAGTTATTTTTGTACTGTATTATTATGAGAATCGAAAGAATCCTCACTTGCCCCATACAATTTTTTAACATGTCTAATTATGATAGAATGCTTAGTCTCTCACCCATACTCCCATCTGGTAGCCCAATTCCCAAATTAACCCTATTGGCCTTTACTTCAGAATTTGACCTCCCCAAGGTATAAGACCTCTCTCCAGCATCTACACTAGATCCCCCTATATAGGAATTAACACCCCCCTTTACCATCTCGTTTGACTGTTCCACGTTCATCACAGGCTGCACATCATACTTCCCATCCTCATAGTAATCCACTCCCTTCCCTCCCAAGGCCCTTCCATTTCCCATCGTTCCTTCCCTGATAATCTTCCTAAACCCCTCACTGGGGTCAACACAAACAAGAAGACTCACATTTTCTAATCTCCCCTTACGAACAGAACTTGACTTGACTTTAGACTCCATTTCTAACACCTTTCCTCCCATCAATACTAATAGACTGAAAAGATGAGTGATCTAAACAAAGTTGATTTAACTTACCAGTCACTATATTGCTATCCAAGACCGAAGGTTGCAGGCTCTCGTTCCATTCTTCATTGACCAATTTCAATTCAGATGTCTGCATCTTTACTTCTACTTCGCCGACCACATGAGTCAGCCCCGGCATGCCTTAGGTGGCTCATCTCTTTGCACACTGAGCATCTGAAAGGCACTCCCATATAATCCAGCTTCTTGTAGATCACCATACCTCGCCACTCAATTTCGATCTCGGTTGGTAATCCTTCGAACAAATAAATTTCCACAAGCATTTTGGCCTATCAGAACCTGATAGTAACCCAAAATCCACATATAAAAATTTTCCAATGACGTTTCCAATCTCCCTAAACACCTCCAAGCTCTCTGAGCGGACATGGAAAGATAGTTTTTTAATAAATCATCTTAGCCTCTAAATAAAATATAAACATAAATTAAATTATCTTTACTAAATTTTATCAATCAACTTAAATGCTAAAATTTAAATTTAATAATATGGAGTAAAACCTTTACTAATTAATCCCCGTGGCCTGAAGCCTGAACGGAAGGTAGTTAGCTGTTGCAAGATGATCAGTTATAATGTAAGTAAAGCTACATTATTAAACTATTTAAAACAACTACCATCAATAAAGATTCGTTTGCCACGTAGCAGAGCCCACGAAGACGTTCAAGTGCTATCATATGTCTCGATAGACAATGCTAAAACCCTAATTCGAACCCGCCGACAAGAAGCGGCTGGAAACCAACTGGCAAAAAGCAGCGAGATACTAACTGTGTTATCAAAGGTTTTAGTTGGTCCAGAAAATAAAACATTAATCACTCAGTAAATTTTAAATATGATCAAGTAAAAGTTAAAAAATAAATATGTAAACGGATGTTTTTTATAATAGTGAGGAAGTTAGTGGTTGAAATTACAATCATTGATTTATTAAGACGATTAAAAATATTTTATCAATATTTAATCTTGTCCATACAAAACTGATTAAACACTAAAAACTTATTAAATATACCCATTGTCAATAAATATAAGCCTTTCTTCTTCACAAATAATATTTCGGAAATATAAATTAATTGAAAAGCGAAAAAAAAGATGGAGAGGTCGACAGTTCGATACAGCTAAATATGGTTTGACGAGCTTGTCCGTTTTCACGAGTCGAAGGCCAGTTCAGTTATACAGTTTGTTAGTTGCTGGGCCGACTGGATTTCTCGAAGCAAACTGAATGAATAAACACAATTTCTCAATTTCCATATTGTGGCTCGATTGGCTACGTTGTTTCCATGTAGTGGCCCGGCTGTTTGTAATCCCCAAGATAGAAACAGTCGATAGAGATCCCTCCCTTGGAAAGTGGAAATTAATTAATTTTTTTAAGTAAGCGTTGTCTAATTTCATCGTAATTTCTAAATCACTCAAATCTGTTTCTAATCCCAAGATTAAACGTATTCAAGATAATCTGTTTCGCCTCTTTTTTCTTATGGGCTTTTTTCTTATGGGTACATGGCATAATATTATATTATATTTATAGAGACTAATACCACTTAATATTTATTTTTTAATGCAAAATAATTTGTTAACACTGTATTATTATTGGATTTTGTTAAATCATATACTATATTTATTAATTGTTAATTGTTTTATCAATTTTAATAAAATATAAGAGATTTGACTACTTTATAAAAATATTTAATAAAAACAATCTTTGATTTCATACTTATTTTTTTTTTTTTAATGTACATGAGGCTAGATGTGAACATCAACAATTCAAAGGATCCCATAATATGTTAAAGGTGTTGTGAACATCAACAATTTAAAGAAGAGGATTTAAAGTTGTGAATTTCAACAATTCAAAAGAGGGGAGAATCAACAATTTGAAGAAAGGGAGAATTTCACAAACCAATTTTTCATGTCTTAAATAAGAGAATATATTGAAAATAGTATAATATACAAAATATTAAAATTAACTATTTTCTTTTGTAAATATGTAAAGCATTAAAATAATAAAGCAATATGATTCAAAATAGAAATCATTACATTTGAATACTTTCATTTTGGTTTAAGAGGAGACCATTCGGGTAGATAAATAATTTAAAGGGGGATAATAAGTTAAAGTTGAGTAGATAAACAATTTAAAGCAGGGGAGAATCAACTGATAGGAGAAGAGGGGATACTAGGTAAAAGTTGAAAGCACAAGGGTTAAAGTTGTTGTGAGCATAATTAACGAAGGAAGAATGTTAGAAAGCAATTTTTCATATAATAAATAAGAATATATTAGAAACAATATAATATACAAAATATTAAAATTAATTATTTTCTTTTGAAAATGTGTAAAGCATTAAAATACTAAATTAATATGATTCAAAATATAAAGAGTCGTTACTTATAAATATTTGCATTTTTTTTTCTAAGAGGGCTATTGGAGTAGATAAAGAATGGGAGAATAAGATCCAAGTCATCTATGTCTAGGTCATGGTCTAAGTCATTGTCTAGGTCATTATCATGATAGCATAGGTCATTGTCCTCGTATCCTAGAAGAGATCGATATATACAATCTTTAAAAATCCAAGTCATCTGAAGAGATCGATATGTACAATCAATAAAGGATGGGAGTGGATCTAGCCAAGATCTAAGCAATTCGTGATTGTTCAGCCTTAAAGACAATGACCGAGCTCTGCAGCTTCTTGGGCTTCACCAACTTCTACCGCTAGTTTTTGGTTTGGTTATCTCATATTGCTTGGGCCCTAAGTCAAGTGACCAAGGGTGGAGTGAAGACCAATTTTTTGTGGTATGCACCCAAACAAAAAACATTCAACGATTCGAAATCCCACCTCTAATTAGCACCGGTCCTTATTCTACCAGACCTGCAACAACTATTTGAGATTGAGACAGGTGATTTAGATTATTCTATCAGTGCAGTCCTCACTCAACATGGGCATCCCGTAGCCTATCATATAGAAACTCTATCTGATATTGTTCATAGATACCCCACCTACGACAAAGAGATGTACTCCTTTGTGCAAGCACATCGATAGTGGAAGCATTACAGTCTGGAGAAGGAAACGATCATCCACATTGATCACATGCATCTGCAATTCATGCAGACATAATGAACGTTACAAAATAACGGCCATCAAAAGTGGTCCACGTACATGCAACAATTCCGCCTAAATATCAAGTATAAGAAGGGTAGCACCAACCATGTCACAAATTGCCTCGGTTGACCACCAGTGGTAGCACTAACCACAGTTCTCAACTCCTATGGACATGAGACATTTGGATGGCCACAATTATAATGACTCTGATTTTGCTACTTCCTATCAGACAATGAACGTAAGAAAAATAATTCCAAGATTTCATCTCTAGGATGGATTGCTATGCCATCTAATTCATCTTTTTGTTTCTTCAAGAAAGCACACAAAGATGATCTGGGAAGTTCATTATAACTGAGCAGCGAGACATTTTGGTGTAGAGAAAACAATGGAAGTACTGCAAAATCATTTTTATTGGCCGAAGCTTTGACAAGATGTTTGCAAGTACATCATATCCTGCACTTCCTACACCATTTCCTAGCCTTCCATCAAGAAACGGGGGCTATACACCACTCTACGTACTCCATATAGGCCTTGAGATTCCATGTGCATGGACTACATGTCTTGTCTACCTTCAACCAAGCATGGGAATGGATGTGTCTTCGTGGTCGTTGATCATTTCTCTAAGATGGAAGTTTTGGCACCCTACTATAAGAGCATCATAACCGAGGCCACCGCCAAAATATTCTTTACACATATTTGGGTTCATTTTGGGCTTCCACGCACTATTATCTCCAATCAAGACAATAGGTTCTGGAACACTTTTTGGTCTAGCCTATGGTCTATGATCGACACCAAGCTAACCAAGTCAACTTTCTTCCACCCACAGACTGATGGACAAACAAAGGTAGTCAACATGATGATTATCCATATCCTAAGGATGTACAATTCCAAACATCCACACACATGGAATGAAATCCTTCCTTAAGTTCAACATAGCTACAACAGATCCCTAAAAATATTTATTGGCCACAACCCTTTTCAGGTGTGCTTGGGGTTCCAACCATTGGCCCCCATTAACGTAGCTCTATAGATGGCAACTGCACAGGAAGATTCCTCCCATGCTCAGACCAAGGCTGATCGGGAAGCCAAATTTGTTGAGCGCATCTAGAAAATCCAACAATAAGTTCATGATATTTTGCAGAAATCCAATGCCAAGTACAAGCAACGACACGATCAACATTGAGTACCAAACAATTGTTAGGTGGGAGATAAGGTGTGGTTTCACTTGTAGTAAGAGAACCTCATAGGACCCCATCGGAAGTTACGCCCACTCTGATACGGTCCTTACACCATCACCAAGGAAGTGGGTGAGAATAATTTTGAATTAAGTATTCTTCCTTTCCTTGGCTTGCACCCGATATTTAATGTGGAACTGCGTTGACCATATTTTCCACCTCTCCTAGGAAATTCAGACATAGCCAAGCAATTGGATCCTAGAGAAATCAATCCTAACTTCATCGAACATGCAACAATTGATCAGATCTTGGACACCAAGACAAAGGAAAACCGCAAGTAGTGTTGGATTACTGAGAGGGGGGGGTGAATCAACAATAGAGCAATAATATTTTTTAAACACAAAATTCAAGTGTTGTATCAATGTAGCATTATCATCCAATATTTTTAGAGTAAATAAGCAATGAACAAATGAGCAATCATACGCATACACAGTACACCAGTGTTTTTACATGGAAACCCAAAGCGAGAGAAAACCATAGAATTCTTTTTCTTATATGTCTTTGAATTACATTCATTGGAAGCACCAAATTCCTTTTTTTTTTCAGCTGCAACTGGAAGGAGGCTCCAACCCCCTAGTTTCTCATTCTACAACCTGAAGGAAGCTCCAGATCTCCAATTCTCTTGTTACAACCAGAAGGAGGCTACAACCCCCTAGTTTCTCAGGCTACAACCTGAGGGAAGCTCCAACTCCCCAATTATTTGGCTACAACCCCCTATGTTCTCCGGATAGAACTGAAAGGTGGATACAACCACCTGTCCTTGCCCCATCTAACCGCACTGACGTAGAAGTAGAATGATGGAACCACTGTCACACTATCACTGTGAGATATATTGTTTTAAACCTGTACCAATCAACCTATAATCAACCTGTACCAATAACTGATGCTAACATGTTGCATACATCCACCTGTACCTCAGTCTGTACCATAGAAAAATGCATCAATCATGCACAAAACGTATACAAATAACCTGACACAATAACTTCTCCAAGCAACATGTAATCAACCTATACCATAAACAAGTGCATCAATCATGCAACAACCTGTACCTCAACCTATACCATCAATGAGCGCATCAACCATGCACCAAATATGTACTAATCATGCATCAAATACACATAAACTATGACTCATCAATATGTACCAGCATCATCAACTATACACCTCATGTATGTGCCAACTGATTAACAACTTGTCTCAACCATGTACCCAACATGTACCTCAACCAAAATCCCTCATCAATTTCATCATCCAAATATGATTTGTAACTCTATAATAGACCTGGTGTATATGATCAAATACCTACAAACCTTCCTTCACTTTAACAACAAGAGACTATCATTTTCATCAAACTTTACTTTAGTCTCACATGACTAATTTTGGATTAGTCAACAAACCTAACTTGAAATAATCATACCTATGTACCTGTAATGAAGAAATATTTGAAAATAGTACACAATGTTCTTAAGTGTCTTTGATGCAATTCCTCCAGGTTTTACTACTTGGAACCTCTCAGAAAAGGAATTATAGCAAAAATAACATACCTTGTTGAATTCTATCTTATTCTAAAGAGCGAACTTGTCGAGAGTGCCCTACATGGAATATTTGTTGTATGGATCTGAAAATGGTACACGTGATACTAAAGAATGTAATATAACCAATACATTTGGTCTTACTGAATTTTTATATGCTATGAATAAGTTATGACATTTTTACACGAAACACCTGTTTTATACTAGTTTCAAGACCAACCACAAACCCTATTTTCCACAGAGTGTAACTCCAAAAATACAATGACCCAAAAGATAAAAATTTTAACACAACTACTTCAATATGTTTCCTCAACGACCTCCCAATTTCACGGTCTGAATCATTCTATAAAAAAAAATTATTGTGAAAATGGTGAGATGACCTGTAAATAACATACCTTAGAAAGCATCGACAAAATAATTTATCCTCCCATGAATTTCGACCTTATTTACTTCACCTTCCCTCTGAAATTTGGATTAGATATATTTTGGTTACCTCAGTCACTAGTAGATATTCAATATGCTCAAGTGTGTTTAAAATGGGAGATCATTGCCTCTTATTTATACTTTCATGTAGTTTCTTTAAGGGGTTACCTTTTAACCATCTTAACCCACTTTCCTTATTTTAGGGTTAACCCACTTATAACCACTTGTCCACTTAGTAATTTCTTCATTAACTTTATTATTCAAATAATTTATTTTGTATCCACTTTGACTTATAGTACACTCATCACTTCACTTTATTATTTAAATTACCTTCTAACCATCTTAACCCACTTTCCTTATTTTAGGGCTAACCCACTTCTAACCACTTGTCCACTTAGTAATTTCTCCAATAAATTTATTATTTAAATAATTTATTTTGTATCCACTTTGAATTATAGTACACTCATCACTTCACTTTATTATTTAAATAATTTCTTCTTTGCAATCACTTTGACTAGTTTGACCTTTTGAGGCTTCTAGATGACTAATGAGGGTTCTTCAAATTCACATGGACATAACTCTCTTACCGTGAGGAATTATATGATGTTCCACATACCATAAAAGATGGAATGACATGTTCTATCCATCTAGAATAGTCTTACCTGCATATATATCAAAATCATACCATTATTCATCAAAAAAAATTGGGTCCATTACCCAAACCTTTGTGCTACAAGAATTTTCTATCGTACGTTATTCAAGGGTTTAAATCAATGAAAAAAAACCTAATTAGTCAACAATATCCCCCTTTGGCATTGATGGAAAAAATTTGATGCAATACTGAAGTCATATCACTCATGCTCCCCTTGTGACCATCTCTCCCCTAGAACAATGCCTTTGTGCTCTTTCTCCAAGCATTTACCTTTGCATCTGATAAATCTCTCCCCCTTTGTCATCAATGGAAAAGGTATATTTCCATCCGTGTTTTCTCCCCCTGACTGAACTCTTCCTGAAACTGATCTCCCAACCTAAATTGTGCTTTTTATGGTGCTACCTGGCGTAAATCTAAGACATATAAGATAATAATTCAAAATCATTCATTTTGGAGTAGAAATTACTCCGAGTCTCTAGAGAAGATACTCAAAGGCTTCACGTGGAAGAGGTTTTGTAAATATGTCTGTCACTTGTTCTTTTGTGACCACATATTCAACTCTGATATTCTTCTCTGCAACTTGTTCCTATAGAAAGTGATACTTGATTGGAATGTGCTTCATATTGGAGTGCCTCACCGAGTTCTATGAGATACTGATGGCACTTGTATTATCAAAATATATTGGAATGTGATCATCACTCAACCTGCATATCTGTTAGAGTTTTTTTCATCCATAGAACCTGTGTACAACATGCTGATGCTGCAATATACTCTGCTTCGGCTATAGATAAAGATATTGATGGTTGTTTCTTGCTTATCCATGATACTAAAAACTCACCCAAGTAGAACGATGTGCCACTGGTTCTTTTTCGGTCATCAATTCAACCTACCCAATCTTCATCTGTGTAGGCAATAAGTGATAGATCCTTTCCTTTTGGATACCATAATCCAAACTCTTATGTTCCTTTGAGATATTTGAAAATCCTCTTTGCTACTAATACATGTGATTCGTTTGGTGCTGCTTGAAATTATGCCATCTGTTCAACTGTCTGCATTACATATGGTCTGGATGTCATCACATATAGTAAGATACCAATCATTGACCTATATTTCCTCTGGTCTATAGACTTTGAATCATCATATTTTCTCAACTTGCAATTAGTTTGCATAGGAGTGGTAACTAGTTTGCAATATTCTATTCCAAACCTCTTTATCATTTTTATAATATACTTAGTTTGAGAAATAAAAATTCCTTGGTTTCTTTGACGTATCTGAAGACCCAGAGAGAAGGATAGTTATCCAAGTAATGACATTTCAAATTCATTTTGCATATCCTTTGCAAATTTATGTCTTAACCTGTCACCGATACTTCCAAAAATAACATCATGAATATAAAATTCAATTAATAAAATACTATCTTGAGTTACCTTGATGTAGAGGTTGTTGTCTATACTTCCTTTTCTGAACCCTTCCTGATGTAGATATTTATCCATTCTAGAGTACCATGCTCTAGGAACCTAGTTTAGACCATAGAATGCCTTCTTCAATTTACATACATAATCTGTGTTCTCTAACAATTGAAATCCTTCTGGTTGTTTGATGTAGACTTATTCTTTGTAAATTTGTTCCATTGATTCATTTTCTTCTTCCTTTAATTCTTGTCCACCTGTTTCATCAATTGTTACATTGATGCTTTCCACAACTTTGTTCACCCTCATATTGTAACACTTGTATTATTTCCTTGTACTTGAGTAAAAAAACAAGTAATCCTTTGTCCACACGAGAGTCAAACTCTCCCATTCTTCCATCTTCTCTTTTGATGTAACATTTGCTTCCAAATATTTTGAACTGCTTCACATTTGTTGGTCTTCCTTTCCATAGCTCATAGGGAGTTTTGTCATTGTTGTTTCTGAGCATTAATTTGTTTTGAATGTGAATTGTTGTATGCACTGCATGTGTCCAAAAAATATATGTCAATTTGGAATCCATTAGAATTGTTCGATCCATTTCCTGTGTAATTAACATACATAATATTCCTTTGTCTCTGAACCACTCTCTGAACCAATCTATGAATCTATGCTCTCATCCACTATCATATAGTTTTCCAAACTTGCTAAGTGTTCTTACAAATCCATCTATGTCCATATTGTCCAATAATCTACTGCACAACCATCCATAATGCTAACCCATTTATCACTATACTATCATGAAGTCTTCACTACTACAATTGATTGTACTTCTGGTAACTGATTGTTCTAGATATGTCTTCTCAAACTATGAAAGATACTCGAAGGATGGTTCTTTGGTATGTCATAACTATTGCATAGAATCCCCCTGTCTAATATTCATATTTTCTGGGATTCTCTAAGCCAGATGGCTCAAAACAATTTCTTCTCTGATGTGTATTCATCATCATCTTCATCGATGGATTCATCATCTCTCTAAGATCCGACTTCTTTCTTTCTATATGTGGATTCATCTTTCACTACAATGCCTGAAAGTACAATCTCTTGAACCTACTCCTTATTTACCTATCCTTCTTTTATTTCAGTTAATTTCCAACCCTTTCTATATCTGAGATCTTTCTTTTTCTCTGTAGAATTTTCTTCATCTTGTTTTATTGCCAATCTTCTGATCTCTGGGACCTGTTCTTTGTTCACATGTTGATCCGGATTATTTTCGGCACGAAATGAGATTGGAGATATAATAAAGAAATGAACAAAGATATCACAAATATTCAATAATATAATAGAAATGTATCATAGATGTAACCGTAAACA
The DNA here is from genome assembly GCA_009831015.1 of Picea engelmannii. Lineage (NCBI taxonomy): Eukaryota > Viridiplantae > Streptophyta > Pinopsida > Pinales > Pinaceae > Picea > Picea engelmannii. The sequence continues at coordinate 196,637 of ML778391.1, read as the reverse complement.
TAGATATACAGTAATACATGATTTCTATTAATGAAATAAATGTACAGAGACTGTAAAAATACAGAGTGAAAGACTCGCTAGAATAGTGACAGCTTATCTCTGAGAAGAGATGTGACGGCTACTCGCATTTGCAAGAAGATGATTACAATGAGGATCTGAAGGAATTTTTACAATAAATGAGAATTCCAAAAGTCCTAGACATCCAAAAACCTAACCATAGGAGATGAAGCGCCAAAAGTCATGTGGGCCACCTTTGGGTAAGTTAGTACATCAACTTCCTGGGGTCGTAACTTTTGCATACGATCTTCGTTTTAGGTGTATGATAGCTCGTTAGAAAGGTATCACCGAGGAGGATACTTTTATCTATAATTGAGAACCTCGATCTCGAAAAACAATTCATTTAGGCCCTCAAAATAGCCCCGAAAGTTAAAACCTGCTAAAAATAGTAAATTGCGAAAATTGTCAGAAACATGTTTTGAGCCAGTTGGAAAAGGTGGGTGGCCACCGATATCCACCTGGATCACATGTTCTTCATGTTTTGAAAAACCAATATCAACGTACCAAACATGCTTCTTCTTCTTATCTTGTAGAGCAAGTGTGCATTTTTCATTTCTATATTGATTCTGCTTTCTTATCCATGTTCTCTTTTGAGGCTTCTGTCTATGACTGTTGTTGTTCTGTTGTTGTTCTCTAGGAGGGACTGTCATTCTACAATATTTGGAAATGTGTCCAAATTTATTGCACTTTTAGCATTCCACTGCAGTGCTCAATGATTCAAACATGTTGTAGCTTCTTCTCTCTATTTCACTAGACCTTCTTGGATAATCATTTATGTTCCTGCTATTAACTCTGCAATTTACAGCTTTATGTCCAAAATTATTGCATGCATAACATAATCCCAAAAATATAGTTTGATACCTGGGAGTTGAAGATCCTCTGAAAGGATTACTTTTATTAATCCTTCTTCTTCCTGATGCCTATTTTTTTTTGTCGGTCATTGATTCTGAAATCTGAATCTTCTCAGTGGAGGAGTGTCCCTATAATCTTCCTTGTAGGTTTTCTTATCCCGTTTGATTGTTTCTGCATAAATTTTTTGATATGGTTCTTGTTCTTATACTTTGGAGCTTGATCCCTTTTCTTTTTTATTGTATCCAAGTCCAAAATTGTCATGATTAGGCCTTTGACTGTTGATAATGTCATCAAAAACTTTTGAGTTGTTTTGCATATTTTTCTTTTGAAGATCCTTTCTCAATGTGACAATCTCTTCTTCCAAATTTCCAATGATCATGTCTCTTTCTTCTAACTATTATTTGAGTGGTTCTTCAATTATTTTATATTCTTCTATTTGAACCTTCAATTCCGTGATGATATTCTCTAGTTCCTGAGTGTCTTCCTTCTTGTCTAGCTCTTCTCGTAGCTTCTTATTTTTCCTCTTTTCTCTTCTTATAACTTCTATGAAAGTCAACCATTATTCTTGATAGTTCTGCCTCTTCATATTCTTCTTCAATGTTTTCTTTATAATATTCTTCTACTACCATGAATAGAACTCTTTTTGTCTCACTATCACTGAATTCATCTTCAGCTGATGAGGAGATGTCTTCTTTGGTGCATAAGTTTTTCTTGAAAACTTTCTTTGTGGTTCCTTTTCCTTTAGATGTTTGTTTTCTATTTGTGTAATCTTCATCATTCCCCTTATTTTTCTTATGAGTACATTTGTTAGAAAAATGACCAATACCATCATAATTAAAACAAATCAATGGAATCTTACCTTTATATATGTCGTTGGTTCCCTTGTTCAATATCTTGACAAAATTGGTCATTTCTTAATCATCTTCCGAGATGTCATTGTTGTTGCTATGTTCTTTTTCTTTTTTCTTTCCCTGTTTCTTTGACCCTTTGGATAATTTGAAAGTTGTTTCTTTTATATATGGATTTTCCTATTCAGTTATCATTTCATATGCTATGAAGATTCCATGTAGTGTGTCCATGCTTATTCAGTCTAGATATTCTCTTTCTTCTAGTGTTGATATCTTAGGATCAAATCTCATAGGAAGAGATCTTAGTACCTTTTGAACAATTACAGATTCTTTAATTTCTTCTCCCAATCCTATGATTCCATTTACTATTTCATCGATTTGTAAGAACTAAGTTGCAATATTCTCATCTTCCTTCATCTTTAGTTGTTTGAACTGACCTCTGTAAGTTTGAAGCTTTGTTTCTTTGACTTTTGAATCTCCTTCATAAATATTTTGAAGTTTGTCCCAAATCTCTTTAGCGGATTTACAATGCATAAATTTGGTGTATACCAATTCACCAAGACCATTCAGAACTGAATTTGTGGATTTCGAATTATTTTGATCGATTTTTATTGCTCTTTCACTTGTTGGCAGAACTGTCGGTTCTTTGTATCATTCTATTATAGATTGTCAAATTTCAAATCCCTGTGCCTGTATATATGTTTTCATCCTTCTGCTCCAGAATGCATAATTTTGTCCATCAAACTGTGGTATTCCATGTTTATACACATTGTTTCTCTCCATGATCTACCTTTCAATGGTTAAATTGATTCTTTAAGGAACTGACTCTGATACCAATTGTTGGATTATTGAGAGGGGGGGTGAATCAATAATAGATAAATTATCTTTTTTTACCACAAAATGCAAGTTTTATATCAATGTAACATTATCATCCAATAGTTGAAGAGTAAATAAACAATGAACAAATGAGAAATCATACACATACACCATACACCAATGTTTTTACGTGGAAACCCAAAGCGGGAGAAAACCACATAATGACTTTTCTTATATCTCTTTAAGAATTACATTCATTGAAAGAACCAACTTCCCTTTTTTTTCCAGTTGTAACTCGAAGGAGGCTCGAACACCCTAGTTTCTTAGGATACAAACTAAAGGAGTATCCAAGTCCCCAATTATTTTTCTAGAACCAGAAGGAGGCTACAACCCCCTAGTTTCTCAGGATACAACCTGAGGGAAGATCCAACTCCCCAATCCTCTAGATACAACCAAAAGGAGGATACAACCCCCTATGTTCTTCGAATATAACCGAAAGGTGGCTACAACCACCTGTCCTTGCCTCGTCCAACCACCCTGACATAGAAGTAGAATGATGGAACCACTGTCACACTATCACTAGGAGATATACTATTGTAAACATGTACCAATCAACCTATAATCAACCTATAACAACCTTGTTGGAGAACTGAGAGGGGGGGTGGGTGAATCAGTTGTTACTGTGCTTAAACAATTATGATTATTTTAAACTCTTTATAGATCACTAAATGACAATCATAATAATGTTGAGAGGTAAGCAATAGAACATTCGACATCAGTCACACATATGAAATATACAGAGACAAATATTTCCCGAGGAAACCCATAAAGGGTAAAAAGTTCTTCTTCTTGATATGATAAGTAATCTTTACATTCTGTACATTATCATACATATGAGCTCCAACTCATTGTGAGGCTACAACCTCTATTTTGCAAGTTGCAACTTGTTGAGAGCACCAACTCTCTGTTTTCTCCAGCACCTACTAGAAGGAAGCACCAACTCCCTGGTTTCTCTAGCACCCACTAGAAGGAAGCACCAACTCCCTGGTTTCTCTAGCACCCACTAGAAGGAAGCACCAACTCCCTGGTTTCTCTAACACCCACTAGAAGGAAGCAACAACTCCCTAAGTGTTCCAGCACCAACTGGATGGAAGCACCAACTTCCAGTCACACAGGCACCAACCTGTAAAATAGAGAACAACAGTTCTCCCTTGCACCACCCTGCCACCCTGGTTTCTTTGGCTGCAACTAGATGGAAGATACAACTCCCTATGTTCAAGAACCCACTTGAACCTTTGAGGACAACAGTCCTCCCTAGCACCTCCGTACCACTCTGAATATAATGTTTTCTATATATAAATTTATCACAGTGATACAATATTTATCAATGGCTTACCAATCTCATCATTGTTATGTTACACTACTCTGCTCTATTTGCATTAGTTTCTTCCTGCACCCCTTCGTTACACTTTATGTTTTTCTGCCTTTCATGCTCTGTGCGTCATGTCCCTTCTATGCACCATTCCTCTTCTGTGCATTTCAACTACTGCACTCTGCCTCCTTCTACACACCCAAATCACTCTCAACAGCCCCCAATCTCTTCTATGTTCTATGTTTTTATTCTCTCTGTGCATCTTCTACATCCTCTATTCACAATGCTTCGACATTCTCTCCCCATGTCGAGTGCTCTTCCTGATCATCATTGCAACTCTTCAGCTTCTCTGGCGGTTAAACCCATGCGTCCATCATCACTAGGTGTTATGCCAAGATTCCTTAGCCTCTCCAGTAGTCAAGACCCTTCGTCTTCTCTGTCACAATCCAGCTCATTCCCTCTATTATAGTCCTAGGCTCCAACAATCTTACATCTATCAATAGCCTCTATGAACAGTCTTCATTCCACTAGAAGATGCCTCAAGACTCTTCATCTTCTCTGGTGATCACCCTGAAGTCTCTTCGAGTCCTTTGGTAGAAACCATCAGTTGTTTCTAGTAGTTACATTGTGAACCTATTGAGCCTTGTACCTTTGTCACCTTTCACCTTTCCTTTCACATGTGGCCTTAGGCGGTGACCACACGCCTATTCAAAAGGTGCTTTTGTGACTCTCATTTCATGAATCTGGGGATGAGGCATCTCGACTCTCCAAGTCACGATATCCTAAATGGAGCTTGGTTGCACTAGCTCCTTCCTCCATCTTCCACAGATGTGACCACTGGCTGTGACCATAGCCTTATTCAAAGCTTCATTTTGCGATTTCACGTTTCGTGAATTTGTTGCGAGTCACTCTGACTCTTCCAACTCCCGATTACGAAATGGAGCCTTGCAACTTGCAATATCCTTCCTTCACATGGCCACAGTTGTGACCAAGTGTTTATCCATAAAGTGCTTTCACAATTTCTCATTTCAGCATTCCTGTGGAGAAGTATCTCGACACTCCAAGTCACAAAACCCAAAATGATCGGAATGTATTTCGGCATTTCGACATTTCTTTGATGAAGTGTTTCGACACCTCCAATCTCCCGGTATCCAAAACTCAGAAATGGAATCAGATCAACGGTCCATGACCTCCCTTTGATTGATGACTCAGATTAAGTCATGGTTTCGCATTTCCCGATTTTAGAATTCTTGTCGTGAGTGTTCTTGACACCTCCAACTCCTGGTATCTGAAACTCTGAAATGGAGTCAGATCAACGTATTTTGGCATTTTCCATTTCTCTGCTTCAACATTCTTGTCATGAGTGTCCTTGACACCTCCAACTCTCAGTATCCAAAACTCCAAAATGTAGTTAGATCAACATATTTCGGCATTTCGAATTTCATCATTTCGACATTCTTGTCATGAGTGTCCTTGACACCTCCAACTCCCAGTATCCAAAACTCTGAAATGGAGTCAGATCAATGTATTTCAGTGTTTCGTATTTTTCCATCTTGACATTCTTGTCGTGAGTGTCCTTGACACCTCCAACTCTCAATATCCGAAACCCCGAAATGTCATGGTTTCACATTTCACAATTTCATCATTCTTGTCGTGAGTTGCTTCCTTGACTCCTGGAGATTTTTCTTCTGATCTTGCCATGCGATCATCGTTTCATTGTTGGTCTTGATCTTTTCCATCAATGAAAAACATGCATACTATGCCTCTATCTGAAAAAGATGCCAACAAACTTGTGCCAACATGTACCATACATGAACATGTACCTCAACCTGTACCATAAAAAAATCCATCAACCATGCACAAAACCTGTATAAATAACCCGTCACAATAACCTATCCAAACAACCTGTAATCAAAATTTATCATAAACAAGTGCATCAACCATGCACCAACCTATACTTCAACCAATACCATCAATGAGTGCATCAACTATTCACCAAATATGTACCAATAATGCATCAAATACACATAAACTATGACTCATCAAGATGTACCTACATCATCAACTATAGACCTCATGTATGTGCCAAATCATCAACTACTTGTCTCAACCATGTACGCAACATGTACCTCAAACAAAATCCCTCATCAATTTCATCATCCAAATATGATTTGTAACTCTATAATAGACCTGGTGTATATGATCGCATACATGCAAACCTTCCTTAAATTTAACAACAAGAGACTAGCATTTTCATCAAACTTTACTTTAGTCTCACATGACTAATTTTGGATTATTCAACAACCATAACTTGAAATAATCATAATTGTGTACCTGTAATGAATAAATATATGAAAATAGTAAACAATTTTCTTAAGTTCCTTTTACACAATTCCTCCACATTTCAATACTTGGAACCCCTTAGAGAAGGCGTTATAGAAAAAATGGCATACCTTGTTGAATTCTGGCTTATTCTAGAGAGAGAATTTGTAGAGCGTTCCCCACATGGAATATTTTTTGTATCGATCTAAAAATGGTACACACAATACTACATACTGTACTCTAACCAATACATTTGGTATTACTGAATTTGGATCTGTTATGAATAAATTATGACATTTTTACCCGAAACACTTGTTTTAGACTAGTTTCAGGACTAGCCACAAACCCTATTTTCCATGGAATATAAGTCCAAAAATACAATGGCCCACAAGATGAAATTTTTATCAAATATACTTGGATATGTTTCCTCAACGTCCTCTTAGTTTCACCGTATGAATCATTCTAGAAAAAAAAATTATTACGAAAATGGTGAGATGACCTGTAAATGACATAACTAGGAAAACATCATCAAAATAATTTATCCTCCCTTGAATTTTGGCCTTGTTTACTTCACCTTCCCTCTGATATTCGGCTTAGATATCCTTTGGTTACCTCAATCATTAGTAGATATTCAATATGCTCAAGTGTGTTTAAAATGAGAGATTCTTTCCTCTTATTTATACTTTCATGTAGCTTCCTCAAGGGGTTACCTTTTAACCATCTTAACCTACTTTCTGTATTTTAGGGTTAACCCACTTCTAACCACTTGTCCACTTAGTAATTTCTCCATTAAATTTATTATTTAAATAATTTCTTTTGTATCCACTTTGACTTATAGTACACTCATCACTTCACTTTATTATTTAAACTACCTTCTAACCATTTTAACCCACTTTCCTTATTTTAGGGCTAACCCACTTCTAACCACTTGTCCACTTAGTAATTTCTCCATTAACTTTATTATTTAAATAATTTATTTTGTATCCAATTCGACTTATAGTACACTCATCATTTCACTTTATTATTTAAATAATTTCTTCTTTGCAACCACTTTGACCTTTTGGGGCTTCTAGATGACTCATGAGGGTTCTCCAACTTCACATGGCCATATATCTCTAACCATGAGGAGTTATGTGACGTTCCACATACCACTGAAAAATGGCATGAAATGTACTATCCATTTAGAATAGTCTTAACTACAAATATATCAAAACACATAACATCATTCATCAAAACAAACTTGGGTCCATTACCCAAACCTTTGTGCTACCAGAATTCGCTACCAGAATTTATTCAAGGGTTGAAATCAATGAAAAACAACCCATTTAATCAACAAAAGGAGCATCCAACTCTATTAGTTTGTCAAAGAAGGGTAGTTTCTTCATTAGGGAAAATGGCTCACCATGAGTAAGATTCAATAGAATTTTCCCCATGTCATGGAGGAACTTGACGCAATGGAAACAGTTTCCTCCTAAGGGGGGAGGAATGATCCATGTGGACATTGGTGGCCACCCACCTAGTCTAATGGCTCAAAGAAAAATTTTCCATTTTGGCATTTTTTTACACTTTTTCAAGTCCTGAACTTTTGGGGCCATTTTAAGGCCTTAAACAAAATTTTCTGGGAACGACAACGCCCAGACGATATCCATAGGCATGGTCTAGGCCAAACAGAATGTGTAATCCTCAGCTATACCTTTCTGACAATGTATCGAGCACCCCAAACAAAGATCGTATGAAAAAGTTACACTCTTGGAAACTTGACATATCAACTACCCCCATTGGGGCCCACAAACATTTTGGCATTTCATCTATCAGGGTTAGGGATTTGGATGTTTAGGGTTTTCTTAATTAAATGATTTATGTTCAAAAATATTTTTGATCCTCATTGTAATTAACGTCTTTCAAATGAGCGTAGATGACACATCTCTTCCCAGAGATAATCTACCACCATTCTTGCTTACTTGTGTGATTTTGTTTTTTACAGTTTTTTGTGTTTTCAAGAAATCATTAATAGAATCTGAGTTTCATTTTATTACTTTGTTTTGTGTCATACATCTTTGTATTTCCTTGTTATATCTCTGTTATATTTATTCCTTCATATCATTCTCAAATAATCTAGATCAATCTAGGTCTAGGTCTGGGTCTTGCCATGTCTAGGTCATGGTCTAGGTCATGGTTTAATAGTAGCTTTGGTATTTTTTTTATTTTCTGATATTAATTTCCTTAAGGCCAACATAACATAGTAGAGTAGGTAAAAGCTTTGGTTTCATTTAATCTAAAAAGTAATATTTTCTATTTGAGTGTATTAATCAAGATTTGTGTGTAGGTTAAAGATGATGAAATATAGAGGAGAAGCAACAAGTCATGGAGGGTCTCCTTATTTTTGGCATTATGATTTATTTGATGAGAATATTTTACAAACGTTATTTATACAAATGAAATAATTTAAAATCACAACTGATATATGGCTATCCATTCCATTTAGGTACCAACTCAACTATGATATATGACTATCCATTCCATTTTGGTACACCCTTTGCAGTGGTTTAGGGCATGGTATAGGTCATGGTCATGGTCATGGTCTAGGTCTAGGTCTAGATCAAGGCATAGGTCTAGGTCTATATCAAGGCCTAGGTCTAGGTCTAGGTATTTCCATGCCTTGCCATGTCTAAGTCTTGTTATGACTTTCCATGTCTAGGTCTCGCCATGTCTAGGTCTAGGTCTAGGTCTTTCCATGCCTTGTCATGTCTAGGTATAGGTCTTTCCATGCCTTGTCATGTCTAGGTATAGGTCTTTCCATGCCTTGTCATGTCTAGGTAATGACCATGTCTTTCCTTTTCATGCCTTGCCTTGTGACGTACCAAAATTTCTAGAGTGTGTGAGAGTGTGAGAGGAAGAGAGAGGAATATAGATAGGGGGCAGAGAAACAGTGTGTGATAGTGTGAGAGGGAATGAGAGGAATATAAACAGGGGAAGTAGAGAGAGTTTGTGTGAGAGAGTGTGAAAGGGAGAGAGAGTAAGACAAAGAGGGGGGTGGAGAGAGAGTGAGAGAGGGAGACAAAGAGGGGGGTAGAGAGAGAGAGAGAGAGGAAGTGGGTATAGATAGGGAAGGGAGGTAGAGTGAGGTAAAGAGAGAAAGGGGAGAGTGGGGGAGAGAGAGGGAGTGAGATACAAAGTGAGGGGGAGAGAGAGGTAGATGTACAAGAGAGAGAGAGAGAGAGAGAAGTATGAAGAGGGGTAGAAATAAATATAAAATAAGAGTGCATGCACATTCCTAGAGTGCATGCATGTTCCTAGAGTGTGTGTGCACGTTCCTAAGAGCTTTTGTGTGTTATTTCTAATTCAAATTCTCTTGGGCAGTAATGCCAAGTCTAGCATATGTCTATGTCAAGTTGGTTTCCTCAGACTTAGGTTTAGGATAACAAACTTAGTGGTTTGGTCTACAAATACATAAAAATCTCCATTTTTATGAATACTTCTCTATATCTCAATTTTTTATGTTGTTTTTCTATAGACAACATAAATTCCAAATATATATTTAAAAAAATAATAATATTATTTTTAATATATTTTTGTCTTTGCATATATCAAAATCCTAAAACACATACCCCTTTTATTTATGCTATAACTCTTTGTCATGTTAACCATTTCTAAAATGAGTTATAGGCCACACTATAAGAGATCTCTCTCTCTCTCTCTCTCTCTCTCTCTCTCTCTCTATATATATATATATATATATATATTAAGACCATGGTAGCCTGCACTAATAGAAGGTGTTGTAATTTCAAGGATATATTGAATTTTATAATTTAAAAAATATAAAATTAATATTATAAATTTTGAAAAAATACATGGCACTAGAATAATGAGTTCTCATTTTTGGAATTATTTTTGGAAGGAAATTTCATCATTAAGGTATTCAACACTTATTAAGGTACTCAACACTTGCACTGACAAGACATGTACATTATATTTTGCTATAAAAATAACATACTACTATTAGAAAAACAACATACTACTATTAGAAAACACAAATTTCACATAGTTATTCACAATTTCTATAAATAAAACTTGTATATTGAGAAAACTAATTTAATTTCCTACTTTTAATCTTTTTACACCATATTCAAATTCATTGTAAAAGTACTTTGAATAATTCCTCCAAGTAAACAATTGTTGTTTTTCCATGTTTCCATTGCCAGGAACCTGTCATGAGAAGCAAACATTAACTTGCACCCACCAGTTAATTAAACAAATTTATAGTTTGTAACAACATTTCTATACACTTGGAAAAAAACAAAAAATATATATTAAATTTATAAGATAAATAACTTTTTTTAACTATTTTATTATATAATATTTTTTTAAATTATATTTTATTTCTAAATAATATAATAAATAAGTTTTATTTTTGAAATAAAATAGATAATATCTTTATAAATTAAGAAATGAAAACTGTTTTCTTTCATATATCATCGTATGCATCAATCTAACCTCTAACTAAATTAAAAACATAAATTAAATTATATTTGTTAAGTTTTATTAATTACGCTAAAGGCATTCTTTTAAGGGGTGGTTCCCCTTGACCTTTCCTCATATGTGAATACCCACTAGTACTCAGGGACGTGTCCCTTCTAGAATGCCACATGTAATTTCTCGTTCCACCGCTTCAATGCCCCTAGTCCTTCCTTCAACCTTCACCCACCGCCTCACTACCTGTGTTCTTGCCTTCAACCTTCACCCATACTCTATACCAAGATTTTAAATAAGAGGAAACGTGAAGATGGAAGTGATCTAAAGTGGTTTCAGTGGGGGTTGATACTACTTATGGTGGACGAACTCCTCCTTTCCTTTCCTTCCTTACACAACTACTACCGGGACAAACCTACACAAGTCTCACTGGAACAGGGTGTCTGAAATGACAACATAATCAAAGTTATCACATTGCTCAAGAAATTGCCTAGGAGGAAACACATGAGGCTCAGAAGATAGGAGTTAGATGTTTTGCTCCTTCAAACTATCTTTTGATAAACATGAATTGCATTTTTCCAAGTGATCCTCACCTGGAAAAATAGATCTGGTACAGGGACCTAGAGATCATGCAATGAAATGAATGGGTCAGGATTTTTGGGCTTTTCAATATATTTTTTTTCTTGTTGATTACTCTTTTTTTAGGTGGGTCTTGTTTCTGTGGCATATGGTGGTGCTTTGGTCCATGGACATTTTTTTTTGTTTTCCTGCCAGACCATCTTATTAAATTTTCATTATCTTCCTACTTTTGTTTGTCATGGTGGAGAGTGAATTCTTGAAATCTTTCATAGTAAGTTCCTTTTTATTTTAATATATATTAAATGCTACCTTGTTTTCTCCTTTTACTTGGTGGAATGTGAATTCTTGAAGACTATTGTAACAAGTTCCTCCGTTTTTTTAATATACAACACCTTCCTTAGTTTACATCGGATTGAAGCATAAATGAAGGATGCGTACATGTAGAAACCCTTCCAGTGGAAACCAACATCAACACTAAGCTCTGACAAAGGTATGATTTTATTTGATTATGGATTGAACTATTAGATTTAATATAATATGTAATGATCCCAAGCCAAATTCTTTCTTGGAATCACTAACTACTACTAATTTATTGAGTTATTAAGTGCATACAAGATTCATCAACACATGGAGATCACAATATATTCAAGATGTAGAAGCACAAGAAAAGATCTGACCTTTTATTATGAGCAATGTAAGATCAATACAATAGATGGCCGATCTAGCATAAACCTTAGATGTCTGTACAAGCAATAGATATGAGCTGCTACAAAATGCTCCCGACAATACAAAATAAGCCTCCAAAGGCTGGATATACAATGAAGACTAAATCAAGCAGATCAACCTCCAAGCTGAAAAGTGCCACGTCCTACTAGAATGCTAAAGCCCTGAGTAATTATGCCATGCTACCAAAAGTGTCCAATCATCCCGAGAAATATGCCAAATGATAGATCGAGCAACTGTAAGGAAAACCCAGATGTCCAAATTCCCAAATCCACTCTCAAACTCCGTATATTTGAATTCTCCACTAAATGGTGTGCCTCACTGGATGACTGAAACCCTAGCTGGTTCAGCCCTGATGAAGGAGGCCTCCAAATGCTCTGAAAATATCCAAGAATATAGATCGGTCTATGAGAATCCCATGGGAGAATTTTCGGGCTCAGATCTCAAGCAGATCTCCCTAGATCTGAGCTTTACTGAATCACAGGACACCCCCTATGGCTCCACGACATCCTAATCTGCAGACAAATGTAGAATGATGATAAACCTCCAGAAAAACCATCAAACTGATGGTCCTACCCCTGCAAAAAAAACCCAACTGTCGGAATGGCCCCAGGCCCTTAGGATAAGCTGGATCAAACCTCCCTCGATAAGCTGGCCCTGAGACTAGAATGGTGTGGAGGAGTCTTTCATCCCTGAGACCAAGCTATGGAACAAGGTGAGTGGATATTTCACCACTGAGTTGCTCACAAGGGTTTGTACAACAAAACCCCCAAACTGAATGCTCAAGAGAAATAGCAAATGCTAATCCAAAACAAGAATGAATAATAGGTGCACCCCAGCCTCTTACTTATACGTTTCCTTCTAATTATCTATTGAGTTAGGTTAACTCCCAGGGTTAATCTTCTATTCTTCTGTTGAGTTATCTTTTACTCCTTTATCCTTTTCCTTTCTTAAGTCAACTTAAAAATATAACTTTAAACTTCTTGACTTTTCCCCC
>ML778391.1:158295-180632 GCA_009831015.1 Picea engelmannii | reverse complement strand
CTGGTTTTTGAACCTGAGTTTACAATACTAGTCTAGGGACATCTGTCTTTGAATGTTCATATCCAAGCTATAGTATTCCCTGGTACTCCTGGCTAATTGATCCACAAAATCTTCAACCTGTTCATGCTGCCCTTGCTCATCTGTGAATGTGGGCATGTATGGTCTGGGGTTAGCTCTGCTACCTGAGTGTTGGCCTAGCGGTTCATCCATGAACATTGGCACGTATGGCCTATGATTGGTCCTGCTACCCATCTGCCCATGGAACATGGCACCTCTAAGACTTTCTTCGGATCCCGGTGCTTTCTCCGGGTTATATCTAGCTTCCTCATGGGTTCCACCAGACCCTCTAGCCTCCTTATTCCCATATGTGTCAGGATCTTTGCCTCGATGGGTTACGTTCATCAGAAGGTCAGTTAACCTGGTTTGGTTCTCGTTCATTTTCTATAGATTCTCATCAACTTTCTTCAAGGTTTCAGAGATTTCCGCTTGTCCCCTTCTGTTTGTTTCCTGATACTCATCCAACTGTCGGACCAATGTTCTTTTTGTGCGGTTCATGTTTTGTTGGAACTTACCAAATTTGGCTACTAAGAGAGCCAAGCCCTCAGGCTCATGGTCATCTCCTAACCCTTCCATTTTTGCCTCTGTTTCACTGTTGTTTTTCTTCCTCGGACCCATAACAATTCCCTTGTACTTCTACATGTACCGATCTCTCCATAGGTTTGGAGGATCGAGGCTCTGATACCACTGTAATGATCCCAAGCCAAATTCTTTCTTGGAATCACTAAATACTACTAATTTATTGAGTTACTAAGTGCATACAAGATTCATCAATACATGTAGATCACAATATATTCAAGATGTAGAAGCACAAGCAAAGATCTGACCTTTTATTATGAGAAATGTAAGATCAATACAATAGATGGCTGATCTGGCATAAACCTTAGATGGTCGTACAAGCAATAGATATGAGCTGCTACAAAATTCTCCCGACAATACAAAATAAGACTCCAAAGGTTGGATATACAATGAAGACTAAATCAAGCAGATCAACCTCCAAGCTGAAAAGTGCCACGTCCTGCTAGAATGCTAAATCCCTGAGTAATTTTTCCCTGCTACCAAAAGTGTCCAATCATCCCGAGAAAAATGCCAAATGATAGATCGGGCAACTGTAAGGAAAACCTAGATGTCCAAATTCCCAAATCCACTCTCAAAGTCTATAGATCTTAATTCTCCACTGAATGGTGTGCCCCACTGGATGACTGAAACCCTAGCTAGTTTGGCCATGATGAAGGAGGACTCCAAATGCTCTGAAACTCTCCAATAATATAGATCGGGCTATGAGAATCATGTGGGAGAAGTTTCAGGCTTAGATCTCAAGCAGATCTCCCTAGATCTGAGTTTTACTGAATTACAAGATGCCCCATATGGCTCCACGACATCCCAATCTGTAGAAAAATGTAGAATGATGATAACCCTCCAGAAAAACCCTCAAACTGATGGTCATGCTCCTGCAAAAAAAACCCAACTGTCGGAATGGCCCCAGGCCCTCAGGATAAGCTGGATCGAACCTCCCTCAATAAGCTGGCCTTGAGACTAGAATGGCGTGGAGGAGTCTTTCATCCCCGAGACCAAGCTGTGGAACAAGGTGAGTGGATATTTCACCATTGAGTTTCTCACAAGGGTTTGTACATCAAAAACCCCAAACTGAATGCTCAAGAGCAATAGCAAATGCTAATCCAAAACCAGAATGAATAATTGGTGCACCCCGTTCTCTTACTTATACTTTTCCTTCTAATTCTCTGTTGAGTTAGGTTAACTCCCAAGGTTAATCTTCTATTCTTCTATTGAGTTATCTTTTACTCCTTTATCCTTTTCCTTTCTTAAGTCAACTTAAAAATATAACTTTTAACTTCTTGACTTTTCCCCCCTCAGTGTGAGGCTATGACCTAGTGGGGGTGCCCAGGCCACTGAGTCTCCTCATCACCTCTGTAAGAGGTGGGGGACATTACATAATAGTATTTTTCTTTTATTTTTATTGAATATACATATTGTTTCGTCTTCAATTGATGATGGGAGTGTAGCACAATTAATAAATATCAATGGATAAATTATTGAAATTAACAGTGGATGCACGATGGATGAATTGATGGAATTAACGATAAATTTAACTTGCACTTCCTCTCCGCCTCTGTAGGCAGGTAGTGCACATTCTTTGGGTTTTTTCCCTTCTTTCAAACCAGTGAGGACATAGACACACTTCTGACTTAAATAACACCTATAGTAACAATGGTTGACGTTACATATCATACCTATTTTGAAGTTTTAGATCAAAGTCTAAATTTGACTACACATGTTATTTTGGTTTGATTAAACATGGAGTTAGGTCGTAGAGATGGATTGATATCTCTAGCCTCTTAATTGGTGGCCAATATACCTCCACCAACCTTTGATTTGGACCAATCGAATACTATATTTTATTTTCAAGGGCCTCTCACAAAGTTTTATTAGCCATAAAATATTAAAAATAAAAGGCCAATAGCTTATTATTCATACTACATATGATGAAATCTATGAATCCATGGTAGAAGTGATAATTTGGCCTTAAATACACTACTCATTTTCAAGGAGAACTGCAAAGATGGGTAACAATTGGATGTAGACTAAGTACGTTGATCACTATGTCATTGTTAGGCTTCTTTGCTAATGGCAGGAATGTATGATGTGGACTACATTTCTAATGGCATGAATGTAGAAATTGAAGAAAGAATATTCATAATATCATGTGTTGGATCATTATGTCATTGATGCCAATGGTTTGATTGATTGATTCCATTGATTGATGTCAAGTGATTGATTGATGTCAAATGATTGATTGATTGATGATTGATGTAATATAATATGTATTTTCCTTGATGAGAATGCATAGATGAATATGGATCAATGAGTTGTCATTGATATGATGAAGATGGATCAATGAGTTGTTAGTGATACATGATGAATATGGATCGATGTGGTTTCATTGGTATATGATGCATTGTTGGAGAAATGTATAGATGACTCATTATTGTCTTATAAAGATTGATAAGGTGCACAAATGGATGAACTCCAAAGTGGTCCCCTTATGGTGAAATCCCTCAAGGGAAGACGCTTTGTGGATTGAGTTATCCTAGAAGAATGGTTGGAGGACCCATGCTCTCATTATTGTCTTATCATGAGTGATAAGGTGCACAAATGGTTGAACTCCAAAGTGGTCCCCCTATGGTGAAAGCCCTCATGGCAAGACGCTTTGCGGATTGAGTTATCCTAGAAGAATGGATGGAGGACACATGCTTGTATGTGGAATAATGAGATGAAGATCAAAGAAATTGTTGGTGAAACTATCCTACATGGATAGTTATTTTCATTCCATTTTCGGTGGTATGTGGAATGTCACATAACTCCTCATGGTTTGAGAGTTATGGCCTTACGAAGATGAAGGACCCCCACATGAAGGATTGAAGCCCCCAAGGTCAAAGAAGTCAAAGTGACCTAAAAGAAGAAATCATTATTTAAATGATAAAGTAAAGTGAAAAAGTAAAGGACGATTATTTAAATAATAAAGTGGAGTGACAAAATCAAGAAATGATAAAGTAAGGTGACAAAATCAAGAAGGAATATTTATGGAAAGTGGTTAACCCTAAAAATAAGGAAAATAGGTTAAGTGACCTAGAAATGGGTTAAGTGACCTATAAGAAGAAATCATTATTTAAATGATAAAGTAAGGTGACAAAGTCAAGGTGGATTATTTAAATAATAAAGAGAAGTGAAAAAAATAAAGAAATGATAAAGTAAGATGAGAAAATCAAGAAGGAATATTTAAATGATAAAATATTGGAGAAATTTCTATTTATGGAAAGTGGTTAACCATAAAATAAGGAAAATTGGTTAAGTGACCTAGAAATGGGTTAAGTGACCTAAAAATGGGTTAAGTGACCTAGAGGATGAACGTATAAATAAGATAGCAATGGTCTCTTGTAGATCATCCTTTTTGTGGATCAATGGAGAGCTTCTTGTGAGAATATCTTTTGGAGTATTGATGGAGAGCTTTTTAAGCATTTTTTGTGTGGAACACTTGAGCATATTGAATATATATAGGATACTGAGGTAACCAAGGATATATAAGCCAAATTTTAGAAGGAAGGTGAAGAAAAGAGGGTCAGAATTGAAGGGAGGATAAATTATTTTGATGATGCTTTCAAAGGTATGTTATTTACAGGTCATCTCACCATTTCCGTTGTAACTTTTTTTATATAATGATTCAGACTGTGAAATTGCTATGCCATTGAGAAAACATATCCAAGTATATGTGGTAAAAAATATAGATTTTGATTCATTGTATTTTTGGAGTTACACTCCGTGGAAAATAGGGTTTTTGGCTAGTCCTGAAACTAGTCAAAAACGGGTGGTTCAGGTAAAAACGTCATAACTTATTCATAACAGATCCAAATTCAGTGAAAAAAATTGTGTTGGTTAGGGTATAGTATATAGTATTCTTTTTAATAGTTTGATATCATTTAACCAAATATTCTGTGTGGAGAACGCTCTACAAGGTCACTATCTAGAATAATATAGAATTCAACAAGGTATGCCATTTTTTATATAACGCCTTTTCTGAGAGGTTCCAAGTAGTTTCACCTGGATTGATTGCACAAAAAACATTGAAGAACATTGTGTATCAGTTTCAGATATTTATTCATTACAGGTACAAAGTTATGATTATTTCAAGTTGGGGTTCTTGACTAATCCAAAATTAGTCATGGTTGAGACAAGCAGTTGATGAGTTGGCACATACATGAGGTGTATAGTTGATGATGTTGGTACATATTGATGAGTCATTGTTGATGATTATTTGAAAAATTATTGGTATATACTTGGTACATGGTTGGATGCACTTGTTTATGGTATAGGTTGATTACAGGTTGTCTGGCACAGGTTGGTGCATGGTTGATGCACTTGTTTATGTTGACAGATTGATATATGTTGAGGATTGTTGCCTCATCTTAGTTGGTGGTGAGAATGTAAGATGAGTCTTTCATATAGAGATGGTTCTCTTGTAGAGTTGTACTCTATTTAGTTGTTGCTAAAAAACCCCCGGATTGAAGCCCATAATAAAAAGAAAAATTGTACATACATCTTATGTTCTTTGTGTTCCTTGTGGAGATGATTTGTTGATGATATGTTGCCGATATATGTTGCTAATATATATTCACATCTAAATTATTATAAATGACAACAATGAGTAATGAGGAAATGTTGAATGTTAACTAAGGAGTTTTTGTGTAAGAGGGAAGTTTTGGGAAAAATATCCCCACACTCATTCACCCCCTCCCTCTAAGTGTGGTAGGTGTCTCCAACAATTGGTATCAGAGCGTGCCTTCATTACAAGCCTTAACAATCTTGAAGGAGATCCATAGACACACAAATGGATGATGAAATACCAATCCTTGATGAGGAAAATTATTCTACTTGGAGAATAGAGATGAGAGTGTATTTCAGGACAATGGGAGAAGCTATTTGGAAGGAAGCCATTGGTGGATCAGTTTTGTTGAAGAACAAGTCAAAGTTTGCAACTCAAAGGGAAGGAAAGAAGAATGATGCATTGGCTCTCAAGACCATTCTTAGTGGACTTTCAATCCCTATCAAAGAGAGCATGGTGTTGGAGTCACCCTTGTTTTTCTAACCCGTCACAATTTCCATTCTTAATGCTTGAAATCTAAAGATGGTTTTCATTTTTCCCTCTGAGATATCGAGATCTCTGAAACTTTATCACGCGAGTAGCGATGACTCTTATACTCTCGAAACGAGTCCTACCTTTCGTAAAAAATCTTCATCTTTTGTTCTACTTCGGGATCTCGTAGGTCGGATACTATAAGTCATGTAATTCACACATCCTGAGCCACAAAATAGTGAAATCGTTTTAATTTTTCACTCAAGACAGTAACAAGGGTAAATTTTTCCCTAACCCATGATTAAGCGTCATCAGGGTTTCACGCCTCGGCGTTCGCCAAAACCAAAATTTTATTGTCATAGCCCCGATATCCGAGAACATGAGGTCCTTTTTTGAATAACTCATGTCAAGGATTAAAGGCAAAAGCTAACCATGGTAAAAGTTTCTCTCAGCGTTTCGCCACTCAACGTTGTCCTTTTCAAAAGTTACACCATATAAACCCCAACTCACGAAATCACAATGCAGTTATAACGTGATTAATTAATCACTTAATCCAATATTATCTTCCCTTTTAATTAAGTCATGTTATCGCGATCTCACGGTTTTGCAGCTCGGCATGTAAATCTCCCAGAAACTTATCTTTGAAGCTCCGAGTCGCGATATGGTGAATATAATAATTATAAAATTAATCGAGCCCCAAATCACGATTACCTTTTTATTAACAAAAATCGATCTTCGCAGTCTCGGGTGTTAGAGACTCAAAATGTTAAAGTAAAATCCTCGATATAACGAGTACTGAAATATTGATTAATGTTGGTAAACCAGATTAATTAAGCTAAAACAATACATATCCCACATTTTGATGTCTGCACGATTTACAAGTTAGCCTTAATATTTCATATGCCACTGATGTTTTAAACCGCCAAAATTTATGGCATTAATGAGGAAATAGGGTAAATCGATGAATATAAGATCGGATTTTTACTGAAAAATTTATTGCTAAATATGATTTGACAAACTTGTTCTAAAAGGTATCGTATTTTCAAATATATATAAGAGTTGTGGTTCATTATAACAAATTCATTTCATATTACACAGAGCACATTATCTCTGAGTAGCTGACTTCTATATGTATACGCATTTCTATCGCAGAAGAGCCAAAACGCAATCTCCAGCCATGACACCGCGAAAAGCATCAAAGGGGAATGTTGAGGTTTTGGGACAAGGCTCGGACAATGTCTCTGATACTTCGCCTCAAAGTATCGATTCAGTCCCGTATTGGTCGTTCATTTTGGATGTTCTACAGGCAGAGTTCGTGGACTATTCCAACGACTCCAGTGACAATGAAAAAGATGATATGACCACCAAGTACAAAATAGTCATCCAATGCAGAATGCACAGAGTAGTAGCTAGGCCACGGTTGCTTCCATATTATGATATGGTCCGATGGGCATTAGATCATGTGGACATACCGACTAGGACTATCATGAACGAGCAGAGAGTCACCATCGAGACTTTCAGGATGAAGCATCTACAAACCATGTATAAGCTGCCCCCGACGTCCGAACACACATATGGCACTGAATTCTTAGACGAGTTCAGGGAGAAGGAATGCGTACAGTATGATAAAACCATGTCCATTTTAATAAAGGATTGGGTTTCGAACACCGCAAAGTTCAGGGTTGATAGCCACGACATATATTATATCACTTCTTTAGAACCGCAGTACAAATATGTATCCATGATGACATGTAGGTTATTTGGGAAAGAGGATACCTCACAGTTTTTCATTGGGTGGGTGCCTCTAATGTTTCAGGTTGCCGAAGGAAGTTCCTTTGACTAGGAAAATATGCTTTCCGATAGCTTGACCAGTCAGGTCACAGAGTATCGGGCGCAGAAAGAAAATGGGAAGGTTTCTTCATTCTTCATGTCTACATACATTATGGATGCAATTTGTTCTATGACACCATTTCCATTAATGAGCTGGAGTTGGACTCCAGCCAAACACGAACCCATATATGTATATCATGCAAAATTATGGGAAAATAAAGCAGAAAATTTTACGTATGAAATCTTTAACTGGGTGATGGTGCCCCTGCATGTCACCATTTTTGGTCACCTGCCACCCCGGATCTTAGATAGTATAGTAGCGAATCTGAGCAGCATGGCAGACTGGTATGTATAGAAGAATTCTCATATATCAGAGTTTTCGGGGCTTCTATTCCCCCACATGCATTGCCATTGGTCATTCCCGACAAGCTGGCTTGTCGCGAGGTAGCCCGACAAACATGAATTGGTGGTGTAAGCAAAGAACTTAAAGGGTACTCGAAGAAGGTATGGTTGTCTTTTCCTGTTCATTTGAATTCTTATTCTTTATTATATTTTGGGCATGCCAAAGCTGAGGCCGCAGCCCTGGAAGACCTAAATTTGGTCTCCATTGAATACAAGAGGCGTGATCCACAGAGGGTAGTGAGCAATCATTTGGACAATTGCGGGCTCAAGAGATTTGAGCATGAGAATTCACCCTTGGATGAAATTTTCTGAGGGGCAAGTTCCTATCAGGAGATTCTAGCCCGGATAGAATCCTTGGCACTCAAGGAAAGAGCCGATGTTCTGAGGTTCCAGGAACATCGACGTAGTTTTCTCCCCGCAGTGTTGCGAGGTGAGGGTCCAGGTACTTCGGAGACCAAACAAAAGGATGTCGAAGGTTCTAAGGATGTGACTCCCGACCAAGGAAAACACCAGGATGAGGGGGAGAAAATGAAGAGTCCGAAAGAAGAGAAAAAGACTCCAGACCCACCGAAGAAGCAGATTCCAGAAGCAGAGATAAAGACTCTCGACCCGCCAAAGAAGCAGAGTCTAGTCGCTACTACGGGAAAATCTGTGAAGCAGATCAGGGAACCTATCACATCAGTCACCCCCTTGTAGTCGATGCAGGGAAATATCGATGCAGGATGGATATTCAATGAAGAATTGAGGCCCATCAGGGCGGAAGAACTCTCTCCGAATGAGTTTTTATTCGATAAGAAGAGAAAGGCAGTAGTAAAAAGGGAATTCTACCAGGAAGGAGAGTCAACTACCAAGAAGTATAAATTTATAACTAAGGGAAAGGAAAAAAAGAATGAGCAATTCACCACTGAAATAGCAGGGACACTAGGAGTGTATGCCTCGGTGAATCAATTTTCAGTCGAGCTCTTAAAAAACCAACTTAAAAGAAAAAATTGCCTCATTAGGACCCTTGAAGCCAGACTGGCCACAACAATAGAGACTACTAAAGACCAGGCGAGCATAGGAATAGAGTAGGCCAGGTTGGCCGATAAAAATGAGATAGAGACACTCAAAACTAAGCTCGAGCAAGAACAGCTCGTGGTCTAGGATGGTCAGATGCAAGCAAGCCAGCAAAGGGAGTTGATCGAATAGCTACAAGCTAGGGTGGATATCACTCATAATAGAATGATAAACATCGTGATGTTTAAATCCCAGGCGATTGAGATTCGGAGCAGAGTCTCTGCGGCATAGCGAAGTTTGCTCGCCAAGGTAGAAGTGATCCAGGACAACTGTTTTCTAGTCAATCAAGTTTCCGAGAACTTATCTTCCAGAGAAAGGGATGCCGGAGTAGCTCGGGTCACCTTCCAAGAGGCTTTAATAGCCACGAACAATAGGGTTTCGGCAGGTACTCCCAAGTTCACCATTTATGAGCAAACCAGAGGAAACATTCTATTAAAGGAATGGGAGCATAACATCACCGAAGGCAAGCAGCAAGACAAAAAGCTAACCAATTCCTTAGAGGAGGCCTTTAGTTCCATAGACGATGATCTGCTAGGCATTGACAGCATAGGTAATGCCAAGATGTTGATGCAAATGAATGTAGAAAAGATCTTGCTCGATCTGAACGAAAAAGAAGAGATTCGACCGATATTTCTCAGATGACTATGGTGGACATAGTCCAAGTAGATAAATGCATGATTAAACCCAGCACACAATTATGCGCCATCAACATCATAGATGGACAGATGGAAGAAAGGCTGCAACAGTTAGCCCGAGAATGTTACTTCTTTTAAGCCAGTTGTCAAGCAGAACCGTCGCGGCTAATATCTCAGCTGGTTGAAAGATGTGTCACCTGAACCGAGCCCACATGAAGACAAACGTCTGGCACCAAGTGAAGACAGAGAAGGATAAATGGAGCAATTTCTCTCCTCCCTGTCATAACCAAATTTTTTTGACTATTGAGATTCTATATTATTTGTAAAATTGTATAAATATACCACACAAAGAAATAAACAGGGCTAGACCTTTTGTGTCGATTGTAACAGAGTTTTTTACATTTGAGAGTTAATACCAAGAAAATCTAAAGATTCTCAATTCTGTCACAACTGTGTTACAAGTTTGTTTTCTTGTATCTCATATTTCGTTTCATTTCATTTTCCTAACTGATGTGCTTCGTTATAATTTAGTACGACCACTACTATAGCGAATGAATTTTGGTTTTCTGTAATTGTTTACTATTTTTCCTCTGTACCAGCTGTCAGCGGGTGTAAGACCAGTCCACACTTTCAGAACTCTACACATATTCTTTGCTACATTGGTTATTTCCTCACAATTTTCCTCTCCTATTTATACGTGTGATTCTCCCCTGATAGGAGCCTTACACCATAGACAGATAAATGTTTTTCCCCTCACCTCATACCTTTTATTAAAATATAATACAATTATGGGAAAGAGCCTTTGATTTGCATCCCTATTTTATTCCTGAAACCGTAAATTCTCTTTTATGCAACCAAATTGAGACATCATTTAATCTCTCTCTGAATTTTTTTCCTACTTTACTGTTCCTCCATGACTGTCCCTGTACCAACACAGTCGAATATCGAACCCAGATTATCGAACCAAACACACATCGCCTTAAACCTTTTCGACACTATTCTTAAAACAACTACTAACCGGGTCAAACTTGAACATTCATGGTAAGCCATTGAACAAGATATAACTATCCAGGAATAGTTGGAAGCTAGACAATGCCAACGTAGAAATCTTCCCTAGTTTCCTTAACCGAAGGTTGACGTTTCTCTCTTCTCCACCTTTTACTCACTTTCGGATGCCTAGACATTGTACTTCTAAGCCTTAAGCACAGACTCTGGAACAACATTTTTCTGGCACCGTTGTCAGGGACCGAAGTTACAAAATCAATTTCCCTAGGAAAACGACATTTGTTTTTCGTTGAAAGTGTTACCCTTTGATAGTGAACAAAGAGTACACACCTTTTAAGGCTTTCTAATCTTTCGCTTGGTGACTCCACAAATAATAAACTGGCATCTGGTCAAAGGAATACCAGACAAAACCCAAATGGTAAGCATATTACGCCCATTACCGATCCCGAAAATATTATAAAGGAGAGAGGCTCTCTTAAGACAATCGCTGCAGTTTACAAACTTAAAACCCCACCATTGAAAACTAAGAGTTCTTCTGAACCCTCAACTTCACTCAGTCCTCTCCTTGATACTAAATTTTCAATGCCAAACTGCTGTGAAGTTAGGAGTGAGATTCATCCAACCATCCCATTAGTACACAAAGGAAAGGGCCCTCTTGAAAGTTCGTCGGCTTTTGACATACCATCTTTCCTTCAGTTGAATTTCCTGACTTCACCAAATTCTGAAGAGTGTGTTACACACTCAGTTTCCACACCTGTCGGTTCTCCTGATTTTTCCTCTTGCAAATACAAGGAACCGAGTCCTCGTGTCCCTTATCTTCCCTCTTCAGATTTTCCTCTTCGCGAAGAAAACAAAGAGTCACTTTTAATTTTCCAAAACCTCGTTTATAACTTTCCACAAATAACGATGGAAGCTGCCGGACGAGGAGGTGGAGGGTTTGTAGGAGGAGGTGGAGCATTTATCAGAGGAGGAGGAGGAGGATCCCCTCTAGGAGGAGCTGGAGGCCAAGGGCCTGCCCCCCCCCTAGATTTTTTGCAAAAGTTGCAGCCAGATATGCTCCCTTAGTATTGCCCGTCCCTCTACATGACCTTCCCAAAAATTACATAAAAAAATTACCGAAGTTCATTCGGGAAGGGGATCTAACCGCAACCGAACATATTAATTTCTTCGATCAATTCATCAATATCCTGGGTATTGAACAGGAGGACTGTGATATAGGAACCGAAAAAGAATCTAGGGTGGTAAAAATATCCAAGTTCCTCCCTCCCGAAATGAAAGTTAAGTATAAAGACCTACTCAGACAGTATAAAGATGTTTTCGCCTAGTCTTACGATGAGCTAAGAACGTATGAAACTTCCATAATTGATCACAAGATACCTTTGAAGCCTGGGGTCAAACCGTTTAGGCAAAAGCTTAGACAGATTAACCCCATTTTGTTAACTATGATCAAAAAATAAGTTCAGAAACTTTTAGACGCGAAAATAATCGTACCTCTGAGATACTCGGACTGGGTAGCAAACTTGGTCCTGGTCAGAAAAAAGAGTGGGGAAATCAGACTGTGTGTGGATTTCCAAAACTTAAATAAGTCGTCTCTCAAGGACAATTATCTGCTGCCCAAAATGGACCATGTGTTAGAAAAAGTTGTTGGAGCAAACCGAATGTCTATGACATATGGGTTCTCTGGTTATAATCAAATCTCCATGAATGAACAAGACAGGGAAAAAATTGTTTTTACCACACCATGGGGTACGTTTATGTATGACAAAATGACTTTTGATTTGATGAATGCAGGAGCCACATTCCAGCGCGCTATGGACATCACTTTCATAAGAGAAAGGGACAAGTTCGTAGTCATTTACCTTGACGATTTGACGGTTTTCTCTAAAACCGATGAAGAACACTTGATCCATCTTAAACAGACTTTCGAAAAATGCCGCAGGTTTGGTCTATCTCTGAACCCAAAGAAATCACATTTTGCTATGCGGGAAGGTAAGCTTTTGGGCTATATCGTATCTAGGGATGGAATTAGGATTGATCCTAAGAGGATTGAAGCAATAGATACTATAAATATTCCCAGAAATGTAAAAGAGATTCAATCTTTCTTAGGAAGAATAATTTTTTTACGAAGGTTTATCCCCAATTTCACTGAGATTGTCAAATTGATCACAGGGATGTTGAAGAAGGACAACGGAGTAAATTGGAAAATCGAGGCCAGAGCATCGTTTACACATATTAAGAAAGTCATAAGAGAGGTACCTATGTTAGTAAGCCCAGACTATCTGAAATATTTTCTTATCTTCTCATTTGCCTCTGAACATACTATCGCCACGATGCTCCTACAAAAGAATGAAGAAGGATTTGAACAACCAATCACATTTTTTAGCAAGAGCCTTAGAGACGCAAAAATGAAGTATGACATAATAGAAAAATAGGTGTATACAATGATAAAATCACTAAAGGAATTTAGGACTTATGTACTACATTCAAAGATAATCGTGTACGTACTTACCAGTTCTATGAAAGATATATTGGTACAGCGAGACAGTGACGGAAAAAGAGGGTGATGGCTTGCTTAAATCCAAGAATTTGATCTAGAAGTTAAGACGACCAAATTGATAAAAGGGAAAGGCCTGGCCAAACTCTTAGCAGAGTCAAATTTCAGAGCCCTTGATATCAATTGCCTACAGGAAGGTGACAAAGACACAGACCTGAACGAGCTAGATGAAGAAACAAGTCCAAACTAAATCGAAGAGAAGTTCTTATCATCGGGTTGGTATAGAGACATAGCATCATACCTACTAACTCTAAAATGCCTAAATGAACTATCACCATCTAAAGATAGAACTTTAAAACTCCATGCAGTTAAATATTGTATCGTCGAAAATCAGCTATATTGGAAAGACCCACTCGGTTTCTTGTTAGTCTGTTTAGTTGAATCAGAAACTCAGCGGGTTATAGATGAATTTCATGAAGGAGTCTGTGGAGGGCATCATGCATGGAGAGCTATAGCTTACAAGATCTTGAGGGTTGGGTACTACTGGCCAAAGCTCTTTTCGGACATCAATGCCAAAGTGCATGCCTGCAACCCTTGTCAACTATTCGCAGGTAAACAGAAGCTCCCTGCACTGCCTCTAGTTCCAGTCAATGTTGAAGCCTAATTTCAGCAATGGGGTCTAGAATTCATAGGCAATATTAATCCCCATTCCAATGCTCAACACAAGTGGATCTTAACAGCTATAGATTATTTTACTAAGTGGGTGGAAGCCATTCCAACTAGAAGGGAAACAGACTTAGTGGTAATCGATTTCTTGGAAGACAATATTTTGTCAAGATTCGGTTTTCCCCGAAAGATAGTTACTGACAATGCCAGGCCTTTAAATCTATGGCTATGATCAGCTTCTGTCAAAGGTATAACATCATTCTTGGCCATTCCACAACATATTACCCCCAGGGGAATGGATTGGACGAGTCATCTAACAAGAGCCTGGTAAATATAATCAAGAAAGTATTGGATGAAAATAAAAGGTCTTGGCATGTGCACTTAAAATATGCATTATGGGTGAACCGCATCAGCACTAAAAGGTCTATCGGCATGTCGCCTTTTCAAATGGTCTATGGGACAGATGATGTTCTACCTATAAACCTAGCGCTACCAGTGATGAAGTTATGGTAGGATCAAAATGAAGAACCCAATCATGTAACCAGGAGAATAAATTAGTTGATTGAGGTTCAACAACATAGAGTCGAAGTTGATGAAAATATGCAGAAGTACCAAGATGACATGAAAGAATTTTTCAACCGCAAAGCAAAGGACAAAGAATTCCTTCTAGGTGATTTAGTGCTAAGATGAGATGCAAGAAAGGAGGAAGCAACGAAGCATAATAAATTTGACCACCTCTGGTATGGACCATTCAGGGTCTCAGCTCCAGAAGGAAAAAATTCTTTCCTACTGGAAAATATAGATGGAGAAGTCCTCAATGCCCCTGTCAACGGGTGGTATCTAAATCATTACATGATGTAATAGTTGTCAGATTCAATATATATATATATATATATATATATATATATATATATATATGTATGTATATATATATAATTTATTATATATATTTTGTGTACATATATGTATTTTCATTTAAACATTTCTTTTTATTTTCTTTTCTCGTTCATGAACTTTTGATACATTTCGAATAAGATTCGTATTTTCTTTTTACAGGATTCCAGCTGCATACGAAACACGCGGGAAAAGTAATCTGAAAGTCGATGTCAGAAATAAATCGGCATAAACAAGTGATACCTAAAGTAGTTTCATATTGCGCAAAGAAAGTGAAATGAAAAGGTAAAGATGAGATTTATCAAAAGACATGTTATAAAGGACTGTTAAAAAAAATCGAGGTAACGCCATTCAGACTACAACATCAGCTGAACTGATAAATAACAGAGTTGTTTTTTTTTGTTTGATAATCTCTAAAAAAATTAACACAATTTAAACAATTCACCCAATCTAAAAACAGTTAGTCAAAGTAAATTATCCTCGAAAATATCTACAAGAGTCAGTTTTGAATTGTTTGACCTCTGTATTTTTAGTCAGTAAATCACTACCTGGCATCCCTGCTATCTTCGGGTTTAACTTTTAAAAAGTCGCCATCTTTCCATTTCATATACGAAGGGATAAAAGTTTTTCATTTCAACCTCGTGAGTTTCAAAATAGATTGTGGAAAGAAAGCGGATCTTCACAACTACTCGATCCCCTGCTAAGCGACGGAATGTTTAGAATGATCCTAACTTTCCTAGGTTTTTCAAGGGCATTGGAGGATTGAAGCTTGCTCAAATGGAATGCCCTTAAAAAGTTATTTTCCTTTTTCTCCCTAAGAACGAAGATGTTGTGAAGGTCGAGGGACAGTTGGTACCGAGTAATCAAAGTAAGTTGACAGACCTATAATGAAAAATATTACATAGATATTAGCCCTGATACAAACTAATTGCCCCCATCTTCGTGCTCTAAAAAGTAAATTATAAGACGGGTGGTGAAAGGAAATTCATAAATGATTGCCCCCACCTAGTCCAAGAGATGATGAAAGGAAATTCAGAAATGATTGCCCTCGTCTCAGCATTTAAATGCATAAATATATTCCAAAGTGGTGAAAGGAAATTCAGTAAAAGGGGCCAGATAACTTCACCGGGGTACTGAACAGGCTCACTGGCAGTGAAGCAATGTCTGAGATATCTGTAAGGCTGATATACATGAATATCACTCCACTCTGGTAACCAATTATTTTTAAAACCTGATCCACATCCCAAATTCAGACGAGACTCCCCAATTAAAAACATATAAATTTATTCTTTTGATGCAAGCTGATAGCCGCAAGATCTGTTGAGTCTCCTAGGATTGTTTCGATCTTCTTAAAGCATACCTAAATTTAGTAGTGGGAAAAGGAAAATTGTGAAAGGGACTACAGCTATGTTTAAAAAGAGTATCTGATTTTGAAAAAGATTTTCAAGGTAAAGAACGAAGTCTCTTTCCCGCTTTGATACCCTATTCTCGGGAACCTTTTCGCCTGATTGAGCTTTTGACTCCATTTACCCAATATTGGCATGTGGTCTACTATTCTTCCTGCCTCACAAGAAGGCGAGATCCCTAGTTGGAGCCTATGTTGGAGCCGCCCTTGTTTTTCTAACCAGTCACAATTTTCATTCTTAATGCTTGAAATCTAAAGATGGTTTTCATTTTTCCCTCTGATATATCGAGATCTCTGAAAATTTATCACTCGAGCAGTGATGATTCTTATACTCTCGAAACGAGTCCTACCTTTCATAAAAATGCTTCCTCTTTTGTTCTACTTCGGGATCTCGTAGGTCGGAACTATAAGTCATGTAGTTCACACGTCCTGAGCCACGAAACAACGAAATCATTTTAATTTTTCACTCAAGACAATAACGAGGGTAAAGTTTTCCCTAACCCATGATTAAGCGTCATCGGGGTTTCGCGCCTCGACGTTCGCCAAAACCAAAATTTTATTGTCATAGCCCCGATAGCCGAGAACATGAGGTCCTTTTTTGAATAACTCATGTCAAGGATTACAGGCAAAAGCTAACCATGGTAAAAGTTTCTCTCGATGTTTTTCCACTCGGCATTGTCCTTTTCGAAAGTTACACCGTCTAAACCTCGACTCGTGAAATCATGATGCAGTTATAACGTGATTAATTAATCACTTAATCCAAGATTATCTTCCCTTTTAATTAAGTCATGTTATCATGATCTCGTGGTTTCGTAGCTCGACATGTAAATCTCCTAGAAACTTATCTTCGAAGCTCCGAGTCGCGATATGGAGAATATAATAATTATAAAATTAATCGAGCCCCAAATAACGATTACCTTTTTATTAACAAAAATCGATCTTCACAGTCTCGGGTGTTAGAGACTCAAAATGTTAAAGTAAAATCCCTGATATAATGAGTACCGAAATATTGATTAACGTTGGTAAACCAGATTAATTAAGCTAAATCAATACATATCCCGCATTTTGATGTCTGCATGATTTATGAGTTAGCCTTAGTATTTCATATGCCACCGTCGTTTTAAACCGCCAAAATTTATGGCATTAATGAGGAAATAGGGTAAATTGATGAATATAAGATCGGATTTTTACGGCAAAATTTATTGCTAAATATGATTTGACAGACTTGTTCTGAAAGGTACCAAATTTTCAAATATATATAAGAGTTGTGGTTCATTCTAAAAAATGCATTTCATATTACACAGAGCACATTATCTCTGAGTAGCTGACTTATGCATGTATATGCATTTCTATCGCAGAAGAGCCAAAACGCAATCACCAACCATGGCACCGCGAAAAGCATCAAAGGTGAATGTTGAGGTTTCGAGACAAGGCTCGGACAATGTCTCTGATACTTCACCTTGAAGTATAGATTCGATCTTGAATTGGTCATTCGTTTCAGTTGTTCTACAGGTAGAGTTGGTGGACTATTCCGACGACTCCAGCGACAACGAAAAAGATGATATGACCACCAAGTACAAAATAGTCATCCAATCCGGAATGCACAGAGTAGCAGCCAGGCCACGATTGCTTCCATATTATGATATGGTCTGACAAGCATTGGATCATGTGGACATACCAACCAGGACTATCATGAACGAGTAGAGAATCACCATCGAGACTTTCAGGCAAGAGCATCTACAAACCATGTATAAGCTGCCCCCAACGTCCAACCACACATATGGCACTGAATTCTTAGACGAGTTCAGGGAGAAGGAATGCATATAGTATGATAAAACCAAGTCCATTTTAATAAAGGATTGGGTTTTGAACACCGTGAAGTTCAGGGCTGATAGCCACGACATATATTCTATCGCTTCTTTAGAACCGTAGTACAAATATGTAGCCATGATGACATGCAGGTTATTCGGGAAAGAGGATACCTCACATTTTTTCATTGTGTGGGTGCTTCTAATGTTTCGGGTCATTGAAGGCAGTTCCTTTGACTGGGAAAACATGCTTTCCGATAGCTTGACCAGTCGGGTCATAGAGTATCGGGCGTAGAATGAAAATGGGAAGGCGTCTTCATTCTTCATGTATGCATACATTATGGAAACAATTTGTTCTATGACACCATTTCCATTAATGAGTTGGATTTGGACTCTGACCGAATATGAACCCATACATGTATATCATGCAAAATTATGGGAAAACAAAGCGAAATTTTTTGCGTATGAAATCTTTAACTGGGTGATTTTGCCCCTGCCTGTCACCATTTTTGGTCACCCACCACCCCAGATCTCGGACAACATAGTATTGAATCTGAGCAGCATAGAAGACTGGTATGTAGAAGAAGAATTCCCATACCTCAGAGTTTTTGGGGCTTCTGTTCCCCCACATGCGCTGCCATTTTTCATTCCCAACAAGCTGGATTGTTGCGAGGTAGCCCAGCAAACGGTAATTGGCAGTGTAAGCAAAGAACTTAAAGGGTACTTGAAGAAGGTATGGTCGTCTTTTCCTGTTCATTTTAATTCTTATTCTTTATCATATTTCAGGCATGCCAAAGCTGAGGCCATAGCCCTGGACGACCTAAATTTGGTCTCCATCGAATACAAGAAGCATGATCCGTAGAAGGTCGTGAGCAATCATTTGGCCAATTGCAGGCTCAAGAGATTTGAGCATGAGAATTCACCCTCGGATGACATTTTTCGAGGAGCAAGGTCCTATGAGGAGATTTTAGCCTAGATACAATCCTTGGCACCCGAGGAAAGAGCCGATGTTTTGAGGTTCTAGGAACATCGACGTAGCTGTCTCCCCGCAGTGTTGTGAGGTGAGGGTACAGGTACTTCGGAGATGAAACAAAAGGATTCTGAATGTTCTAAGGATGCGACTCGCGACCAAGGAAAAAACCAGGACGAGGGGGAGAAAACGAAGAGTCTGGAAGCAGAGAAAAATACTCCAGACCCATAGAAGAAGCAGAGTCCGGAAGCAGAGATAAAGACTCTCGACCCACCAAAGAAGCAAAGTCCTGTTGCTACTCCGGGAATATCTGTGAAGCAGATTGGGGAACCAATCACATCAATCACCCCCTTGCAGTCGACGCAGAGAAATATTGATGCGGGATGGATATTCAATGAAAAATTGAGGCCATCAGGGCGGAAGAACTCCCTACGAATGATTTTTTATTCGATAAGAAGAGAAAGGTAGTAGTAAAAAGGGAATTCTACCAGGAAGGAGAGTCAACTGCCAAGAAGTATAAAGTTATAACTGAGGGAAAGGACAAAAAGAATGAGCAATTCGCCGCTGAAATAGCAGGGACACTAGAAGCATATGCCTCGGTGAATCAATTTTCAGTTGGGCTCTTAAAAAACCAACTTAAAAGAAAAAATCACCTCATTAGGATCCTTGAAGCCAGACCGGCCACAACAATAGAGACTGCTAAATACTAGGCGAGCGTAGGAATAGAACATGCCAGTTTGGCCGATAAAAACGAGATAGAGACGCTCAAAACTAAGCTCGAGCAAGCATAGCTCGTGGTCCAGGATGGTCGGATGCAAGAGAGACAACAAAGAGAGTTGATCGAATAACTATAAGTTAGGGTGGATATGGATGAGAATAGAATGATAAACATTGGGATGTTTAAATCCCAGGCAATTGAGTTTCGGAGCAGAGTCTCTGTGGCACAGCGAAATTTTCTCGCCAAGGTAGAAGCGATCTAGGACAAATATTTCCTAGTCAATCAGGTTTCCGAGAACTTATCTGCCAGAGAAAGGGATGCCGGAGCAGCTCAGGTCACCTTCCAAGAGGCTTTAATAGCCATGAACAATAGGGTTTCAGCAGGTACTCCCAGGTTCACCATTTCTGAGCAAACCAGAGGAAACATTCTATTAAAGGAATGGGAGCATAAAATTGCCGAAGGCAAGCAGAAAGCCAAAAAGATAACCAATTCCTTAGAGGAGGCCTTTAGTTCCATAGATGGTGATCTGCTAGGCATTGACAACGGACGTAATGATGAGACGTTGATGCAAATGAATGTAGAAAAGATCTCGCTCGATCTGAAGGAAAAAGAAGAAAGAGATTCAGCCAATATTTCTCATATGACTATGGTGGACACAGTCCAAGTAGATAAATGCATGATTAAACCCAACGCACAATTATGCGCCATCAACATCATAGATGGACAGATGGAAGACAGGCTGTAGCAGTTAGCCCGAGAATGTTACTTCTTTGAAGCCAGTTGTCAAGCACAACCGTTGCAGCTAATATCTCAAGTGGTTGAAAGATGTGTCTCCTGTACCGAGCCCGTGCGACGACAAACGTTTGGCACCAAGTGAATACAGAGAAGGAGAAATGGAGCGACTTCTCTCCTCCTTGTCATAACCAAAATTTTGTGACTATTGAGATTCTATCTTACTTGTAAAATTGTATAAATATACCACACAAAGAAATAAACAGGGCTGGACCTTTTTGTGTCGATTGTAACAGATTTTTTTACATTTGAGAGTTAATACCAAGCAAATATGAAGATTCTCAATTCCGTCACGATTGTGTTACAAGTTTGTTTTCTTGTATCTCATATTTCGTTTCATTTCATTTTCCTAACTGATGTGCTTCGTTATAATTTAGTACGACCACTACTATACTGAATGAATTTTGGTTTTCTGTAATTGTTTACTGTTTTTCCTCTGTACCAGCTATTAGTAGGTGTAAGACCAGTCCACATTTTTAGAACTCTACACATATTCTCTGCTACATCAGTTATTTCCTCACAGTTTTCCTTTCCAATTTATACGTGTGATTCTACCCTGATAGGAGTCTTACACCATAGACAACTAAATGTTTTTCCCCTCACCTCATACCTTTTATTAAAATATAATACAGTTATGGGAAAGAGCCTTTGATTTGCAACCCTATTTTATTCCTGAAACTGTAAATTCTCTTTTATACGACCAAATTGATACAACATTTAATCTCTCTCTGAAGTTTTTTCCTACTTTATTGTTCCTCCATGACTGTCCCCGTACCAACACAACCCAATATCGAACCTGGATTATCGAACCAAACACACATCGCCTTAATCATTTTCGACACTATTCTTAAAACAACTACTAACCGGGTCGAACTTGAATGTTCATGGGCAGCCATTGAACAAGATATAACTATCTAGGAACAGTTGGAAGCTAGACAACGCCAACATAGAAATCTTTGCTAGTTTCCTTAACCGAAGGTTGACGTTTCTCTCTTCTCCACCTTTTACCCACTTTCGTATGCCTAGACACTGTACTTATAAGCCTTAAGTACAGACTCCGGAACAACACATGGGACAATGCACTTCCACCAAGGATCTATGGCTAAAGCTAGAGAAGACATATCAAAAAAAGAAAGAAGATGTTGAAGACCACTCCGTCAAGATTATCAAAGGTAAAAAATCTCTAACTCTTGATTGCATATGCGATGATTTTAAAGGAAAAGAATCATGTGATGATGTGGGCAATAAGGAAGATATTGAAAATACTTCAAATAAAGGTAAAGAATATCCAAAGACTCTTGATTGCATTGATTCAAAATGTGATGATGTCGAATTTTTCTCAAGTGAAGAAGATGATCTAGAAACATTTTGTGTAAAGTTTGATGATAGTTATCCCATGGAAAGAATAGAAGAAAATCTATTATAACTTCAAAAGAAAATTGAAGAGGGTTTATATAGATATAGAAGTGATCATTTTTATACACACAATAACTATCTTTCGGATAACACTAAAAACTTTCTTAGGAGGAGTCAAAGGTACATCTTGATGTTAAAGGAAATGCTCAAAGAGAGAAATAAGACTCAACTAGAAGAAAAGGAAGAAGAGATCACAAGACTAAAGAAATAAAATTAAAATATGAAGGTAGATGATGAGATTAGAAAAAGTTTTGAAACTATTGTCCATCTCAAGACCCAAATTGAAGAAGCCAAAAGAATAGAGGAACTATTGAAGAATCAAATAAATGAAAAGGAAGAGTCATGTTGTAAGATAGAAGATGAAATTGTTGACCTTATAAAGAAGGTAGAAAATTTAAACAAATTCTTGAATAGCTCACTAATATTGGATGAGATCTTAGAAAGTCAAAGATCACCATATGATAAATCAGGTCTTGGATACAAAGGAGAAGATACACATGCTGAAGAAAGCACCTCAAAGAAGCATGAGGTAAATCCAT
>ML778391.1:143773-157319 GCA_009831015.1 Picea engelmannii | reverse complement strand
ACATTTCATGATGTTGATGTACATAGGTGTTGTGAATGATGAGCACACATTTTGTACAGCATGTACTTGGTTGATATTTTCTCATGATTATTTATTTCATTGTTGACATATCTTTTTCTTCATGATGGTTAGTATGGCATGAGTTTGATGCATGAACAGGTCCAAGGATCGTTATATGGTAGCACAATGTTCATCTTGCAGAAAAGATAGGGGAGACATACCCACAGGGGGAGTCATTGTTCTTCCATGATTCTATGAGGAGATATTTAGTAAATGCATACCTAGAAAAGAGCCCTATACTTGAAGAAAGAGCATAGAAGCATAATTTCAGGGGGAGCAATGGTCACATGAGGAGTATGTTCGATGTATCTTCAACATTACATCAGCGTGATATCCCTTGTTCAAAAGGGGAGAGATTATTCAGAAGAAGATCAAAGGCATTCAGATAGGGGGAGCAGCCCCAAGGAGAGTTGAAGCAAGGGGAGCAGCCCCAAGATGAGAATGGCCCTTTGTCATTGATGTCAAAGGGGAAGAGTTAATCACAATGATGTGATTGATGTTTATTTATGGGGAGAGATAGTCACATTGACTATTGATGTAGAGCATGCCTTATCTACATGTTGACATCAATAATTGGTAATTGGTATTAACATCAATGTTGGTATTGCCATCAATGCCAAAGGGGGAGATTGTTGGATCATGTTGTCATTGATGCCAATGGCTTGATTGATTGATGTCAAGTGATTGATTGATGTCAAAGGATTGATTGATTGATTGATGATTGATGTAATATAATATGTATTTTCCTTGATGAGAATGCATAGATGAAGATGGATCAGTGAGTTGTCATTGATATGATGAATATGGATCGATGTGGTTTCATTGGTATATGATGCATTGTTGGAAAAATGTATAGATGACTCATTATTGTCTTATCATGATTGATAAAGTGCACAAATGGATGAACTCCAAACTAGTCCCCTTATGGTGAAAGACCTCACGGGAAGACGCTTTGCGGATTTAGTTATCCTAGAAGAATGGTTCGAGGACCCATGCTCTCATTATTGTTGTATCATGATTGATAAGGTACACAAATCTATGAACTCCAAAGTGGTCCCCTTATGGTGAAATCCCTCACAGGAAGACGCTTTGCGTATTGAGTTATCCTAGAAGAATGGTTGGAGGACCCATGCTTGTATGTGAACTAACGAGATGAAGATCAAGGAAATTGTTGATGAAACTATCCTAGATGGATATTGCTTGTCATTCTATTTCTAGTGGTATGTGGAATGTCACATAACTCCTCATGGTTTGAGAGTTATGGCCTTACGAAGATGAAGGACCCCCACATGAAGGCTTGAAGCCCCCGAGGTCAAAGAAGTCAAAGTGACCTAAAAGAAGAAATCATTATTTAAATGATAAAGTAAAGTGACAAAGTCAAGGTGGATTATCTAAATAATAAAGAGAAGTGAAAAAATCAAGAAATGATAAAGTAAGGTGACAAAATCAAGAAGGAATATTTATGGAAAGTGTTTAACCCTAAAAATAAGGAAAATAGGTTAAGTGACCTAGAAATGGGTTAAGTGAACTAAAAAAAGAAATCATTATTTAAATGATAAAGTAAGGTGACAAAGTCAAGGTGGATTATTTAAATAATAAAGAGAAGTGAAAAAAATCAAGAAATGACAAAGTAAGATGAGAAAATCAAGAAGGAATATTTAAATGATAAATTGGAGAAATTTCTATTTATGGAATGTGGTTAACCCTAAAATAAGGAAAATAGGTTAAGTTACCTAGAGGATGAAAGTATAAATAAGATAGCAATGGTCTTTTGTAGATCATCCTTTTTGTGGATCAATGGAGAGCTTCTTGCAAGAATATCTTTTGGAGTATTGATGGAGAGCTTCTTGAGCATTTTTGGTGTGGAGCACTTGATCATATTGAATATCTATAGGTGAATGAGGTAACCAAGGATATCTAAGCGGAATTTTAGAAGGAAGATGAAGAAAAGAGGGCTGGAATTGAAGGGAGGATAAATTCTTTTGATGATGCTTTCAAAGGTATGTAATTTACAGGTCATCTCACCATTTTCTCTATAACATTTTTTCTATAATGATTCAGACCGTGAAATTGATATGTGATTGAGAAAACATATCCAAGTATCTGTGATAAAAAATTCAGCTTGTGGGTCGTTGTATTTTTGGAGTTACACTCTGTCAAAAATAGTGTTTGTGGCTAGTCCTGAAACTAGTCAAAAACAAGTGTTTTGGGTAAAAACATCATAACTTCTTCATAACAGATCCAAATTCAATGAAAATTTTTTTTTTGGTTAGGATACAATCTATATTATTATGCGTAACCATTTTAGATCATTTAAGAAAATATTCCGTGCAGGGCACACTCTACAAGGCCACTCTCTAGAATAAGCCAAAATTCAGCAAGGTATGCCATTTTTTCTATAACGCCCTTTTTGAGAGTTTTCAAGTAGCTCCACCTAGAGGAATTTCATAAAACACAATGAAGAACATTTTGTATCAGTTTCATATATTTATTCATTACAGGTACAAAGTTATGATTATTTCAAGTTGGGGTTGTTGATTAATCCAAAACTAGTCATGGTTGAGACAAGCAGTTGATGAGTTGGCACATACATGAGGTGTATAGTTGATGATGTTGGTACATATTGATGAGTCATTGTTTATGATTATTTTACACATGATTGGTATATACTTGGTACATGGTTGGATGCACTTGTTTATGGTACATGTTGATTATAGGTTGTTTGGCACATGTCAGTCCATGGTTGATGCACTTTTTTATGTTGAAAGATTGATATTTATTGAGGATTGTTGCCTCATCTCAGTTGGTGCTAATAATGTAAGTTGAGTCTTTCATATAGAGATGGTGCTCTTGTATAGTTGTACTCTATTCAGTTGTTGCTAAAAAACCCCCGGATTGAAGTCCATAATAAAAAGAAAAATTGTGCATACATCTTGTGTTCTTTGTGTTCCTTGTGGATATGATTTTTTGATGATATGTTGCTAATATATGTTCACATCGAACTGATTATAAATGACAACAATGAGTAATGAGAAAATGTTGAATGTTAACTAAGGAGTTTTTGTGTAAGAGGGAATTTTTGGGAAAAAGATCACCACACTCATTCACCCCCCCTCTAAGTGTGGTAGGTGTGTCCAACATCATGGACATGGTTTCTATACAAGACAAGAATATTTTTATTTTTAGTTTGTTTGAATCTGAGAATATATTTTAATTCTCTTAGAATTTGTGTGATTTTGGGGTTTGTTTCAACTCAGTTTTAATGATACGAATGGAGGACTTGTAAATTCATGTTGAACAATGTTGTTTTGACTATCTCAAATTAAAAAAAAAAAATACAATGAGATACACACTTTGCCATATGTGCAACCCATTTCCATGGGAAAAAACATGGTTTTTTTATATGCAAATTGATTATGGATTTTGATTGTGAAACAAAGAACGAAGTTTTTGATGAAAAATTTTAGGAACAAAGCCATTCTACATAGGGATTTACACTATTTCCTATGGATGCTTCAAAGAATATGTTGTCCATTGCAAGTTCACGCATTATAGATATTTTTTAATAGTGTAGTGACTATTATTCTAGTACAAAAAGTAAGAAGGAATAGAGTGCCACAACACAATCAATTATAAGTATGAAACACATGGATGCCATAAAATGCATATAATATATACTTATCCTCCATATATATATATATATATATATATATATATATATATATATATATATATATATATATATATATATATATATATATAAACAAATCACAATATATTATTAATATCACACAACTATACATAATATGTTGATAATATATCAACACTACATATAGGCTGCTCAGAATGTATTGCAGAGTAAATGTGTGTGTTTTAAAAATGGGGACAAACTTGCTCCAAAAGGTTCATTTTATAATTTCGATCCAAAATTTCCATTTCTGATACAAAATTTTATAATTGCTCTTTCAGGTAAAAATTTTGAATTATAAGTCATAAGCATGTATCTTTCAGTGTCTGGGATCAAGTTTTAGCTTCAACATTGTGAGAAGTTGTATACGTAACATGCAATCTTAAGTAATTTACATACTAATAATTGTATTTCCTTGTCTTGTTAAGGGGCTCATACTCTGTAGGAGTTTCTCACTGCAACTGATCTTCAAACAGATTTTTTAACTTTTCATCCTCAAGTCAAGTTGATGCAACGTGTTAGAATTTTTAACTTTTCAACCTCAGGTCAAGTTGATCCCACTCTGACTCCTTCTTATGCCATGCAACTACAACATAATTGTCCCATCGATGTAAATACTAGTGTCGTAGTAAGCATGGATCCACTAAATCCCACACAACTTGATAATGTTTACTACCGGGATCTATAATCTCATCAAGGGCTATTCACATCAGATGAAGTCATAGTCACTGACTCTCATTGTTCAAGAACTGTGAATAACTTTGTCGCGAACACAGGTTCTTTTCAAACTGCTTTTGGTATTGCCATAACAAATCGTGGTCGAATACCAGTTAACATGGGAAGCAAAGGAGAAATAAGGAAAAATTGTAGTGCCTAGGCGAAATAAGGCAAAATTGCAGTGACTTTAATTCATAGTTCGGTGTTACCTTGACTTCACGAACAATAGTTACGACGGGCAGCGAAGGAGAAATAAGGCAAAATTGTAGTGCCTTTAATTCATAGTTTGATGTTACCTTGATTTCACTTATCATAGCGATTTCATATTTCTTGTTTGCTAGCGCCTAAATAAGATATTTCAAATAAAATAAATGATGGTGGTGTAGATGCAACTATGAATAAAAAAATTCACATAAAGATGATGAAGTATATAGACACGTATGTTTAATATCAGATTTTTGTTTAATATGAGGTTTTGAAATCCATCTACTAAATGATTTTTATGAACTTATAATAAGTGTGTACTTTGATTTTTGTCATTCCATTTTTTTATACTAATTAAAAAAAATTATACAAATGAAAATGTTTGTGTATTTTAATTATTATATTGTTCTTGAATTCTCCATTATGAAAAGTCCCAATAGTTTATCCAAGACTGGATGTCTTTATGCCATGCAGATGGTGGTTATGACTTGACTTTGAAGCAATTTTAGGTAGCCTCTTGTATTCCATGTTGTTTAACTTGTTCTTATACATTAGGTATCTAGTCATAACCATGCTCTCAATGGGGGAGAGGCTTCTTTCTAAGAGGAGGATGGGATAGGGTGTATTTCCTTTAATTTTGAGATTATAGGTTATAAAATTCTTTTGTATTTTCTCTATCTTTCTCTAGGATTCAGGATTCACGAGAGATACTACAACCCACATCCATAAAGAATAACCGGTGTAACAAGAGTCTCAAAGAGGAGTTTATTCTTATCCCAACTCCAAAGATCAGTGGATTTACAATTGATTTCAAGCCCATAATAAGCTTTTCATCCCCCAATAATCATTTTCTCAATGCTATAATTCCAATTGAGCTTGTGGTGAATATCAATTCCAAGATATTTGTATGAAGTCACTTCCTCCAAGTTGTTGTTGTCATATACAAAGGTATCGTAAGGTATCTTATTGGATTTAATAATCATGACCTTAGTCTTATTAGTATTAAGAGTTAGTATCGTAAGGTATCTTATTGGATCATGACCTTAGTCTTATTAATATTAACAAGGTATATTATTGGATCATGACCTTAGTCTTATTAGTACTAACAGTCATATGCATATTGGAGCAAAAATCCTTTAAGATTCTTAATTGATTTTCAAGATCTTCATTTGAGATTTTTGAGATATAGAAATAAATACAAAAAAGGTATTAAGAGTCTCAAAAATACAATTTATAAAATTTACAAAATATATATTATTTTATTAATATAGAAGAGATATTAACTACATTTAATGCATAATGTGTATTGGTAGGTTATGATACAAAATTTTGTGAAATATCATATTAAATGTGTATTGGTAAATTATGATACAAAATATAGTGAAATATATAAATAATTTCTATCTTAAAGAAGAGGATTTAAAGTTGAGAGGATTTACAGTTGAGAGGATTTAAAGTCAAATCTCAACAATTCAAAAGAGGGGAGAATCAACAATTTAAAGGAAGGGAGAAGGGAGAATGTCACAAACCAATTTTCCATGTGTTAAATAAGAAAATATATTGAAAATAGTATAATATACAAAATATTAAAACTAACTATTTTCTTTTTCAAATGTGTAAGTATTAAAATAATAAAGTAATATAATTTAAAATAAGGAGTTATTACATTTGAGTTAGTGGATTTTGGTCTAAGAGAGTAGATAGACAATTTAAATGAGGGGATAATAAACTATCGAAAGGAGAGGAAGGGATAATAGGTTAAAGTTGAAAGGAGAGGAGAGGATAATAGGTTAAAGTTAACATCAACAATTTAAAAGAAAGAATAATGAACAATTCAAAGGAAGGGAGAAGGGAGAATTTTACAAACTAATTTTTCATATAATAAATAAGAATATATTAGAAATAATAT
The DNA here is from genome assembly GCA_009831015.1 of Picea engelmannii. Lineage (NCBI taxonomy): Eukaryota > Viridiplantae > Streptophyta > Pinopsida > Pinales > Pinaceae > Picea > Picea engelmannii. The sequence goes on along the minus strand of ML778391.1, from coordinate 150,741 downwards.
AATATTAAAAATATTAAAATTAACTATTTTCTTTTGTAAATGTGTAAAGCATTAAAATAATAGATCAATATGATTCAAAATATGAAGAGTCATTACTTTTAAATACTTTTATTTGGTGTAAGATGGCCATTGTAGTAGATAAAGAATGGGAGAATCAAGATCCAAGTCATCCACATCTAGGTCATGGTCTATGTCATGATCTAGGTCATGGTCATGGTAGCCTAGAAGGGATCGATATGTACAATCTTAAAAAATCCAAGTCATCTCATCCGCAAATATAGATATGTACAATCGATAAAGGATGGAAGTGGAGCCAACCAGATTTAAGTAATCCGTGATTGGATGACCCTGAAGACAATGACCGAGCTCTGCAGCTTCTTGGGCTTCGCCAACTTCTACCACCAATTTTTGGTGGGGTTCTCTCATATCACTTGGGCCCTAAGGAAACTGACCAAGGGTGGAGAGAAGGCCAATTTTTTGTGTTCTTTGCCCCAACAGAAAGCATTGGAGGATTTGAAATCCCACCTCTATTTAGCACCAATCCTTATTCTACCAACAACCATTTGATATTGAGACAAATGATTTAGATTATTCTATCGGTGCATTCCTCAATCAACATGGGCACCCTGTAGCCTATCATAGAGAAAATCTATCTAATATTGTTTGAAGATACCTCACCTACGAAAAATATATGTACTCCATTATGCAAACATGTCGATAGTGGAAGCATTACATTCTACAAAAGGAAACAATCATCCACATTGATCACAGGCATCTACAATTCATGCAGACACAAGGAACATTAAAAAATAACCGCCATCAAAAGTGGTCCACGTACATGCAATAATTCCACTTGAATATCAAGTACAAGAAGGGTAGCACCAATTGTTAAGCCCTAAATAGTGGCACATTACCCCTTAATTGGGGCATATTACATTAGTAATTTTATTTTATTTATGTCGACTTGGGTCCATTAGTTGTAATTGTACCTACTAGTCTCCTATATATACCAAGGAGACCTTTTAATTTGGAATCATCATGCATTTGGAAATTTATGTGGTGTTTAAGGAGGTTTCCCCCTTGAAGAGGCTTATTATCTGAAATTATATCTTTTTCAAGGCATTGAGTACTTATTTTGAGGTTCTTTTTATGCTATTTTCATATTTGGTTCTTAACATTTGGAATCAGAGCTTAAGGTCTTGGGGTTTCTACATCCGAGACACCCTAGAATTTTCGCTATAACTTTGTTTATACAATGTTTCAAAAGGAACCCATTGGAGTATATTTATCAGATAGTTCAAGGTATGTGGGGTTTGAATTTCAGCTCCTGAGGCCTTACACTTTCAAATGTATAGCTTGTGTAAGATAGGGTTATCGAATCATCCTGAATTTAGTCATCGCAAAAGTTTCTCTATAAAAAAATTTCTCTAACATTTTAGACCGTGAAATCTATAGGATATTCATAAATTATCTAGGTAGTTAAAAGTGATAAAAATTTCAACTTCTGGGTCATCCTACTTTTGTAGATACACATTGTGCAAGATAGGATATCTGAATAGTCATATTAAATAGTCTCAAACATGTCTTCTGGGTAAGACAATGATATATTCTTTAGTGAGTATCCAAATTAAGTGGGACCAGTTGCATTGGACAATGGACAATTGGTTGTAGTTTTGGTACAAGTTTCAGAATCAAATATCATATATTGTCATCTTGGAATGCTTTACAAGTACACTCTTCTACATGGGAAAAAACTCAGCAAGTTGTGGGGAATTTACCATAACTTCCACTTGGCACATATAATTTTGATCAAACCTATGGCATTGCAGAGAAGAAATATCAGAGACTACAAAAATAATTTTTCAGACCCAGAAGGGCCAAAATTTTGGAGATACAACATAATAAATATCATCCAGTAGAACCACCTCAAAATCAAGGTTTAAAAGTGATACTTGAACAACATGCCACCAAAAAAGGGAACTTCTACACCAATTAAGCCTTCTGACATTCCTACTTTGACTCTTGATGAAGGTGAATAAATGCGTAGGGACATAAATTATTTACAAATGAACATAGTAAAAAAAGATGAACTATAAGGGATGATGAATTCAATTGAAGCTAAGTTGGAGGCAATAAATACTAAGATGGTTGGTTTAAAAAGGGAGATCATGGAAGGATTGAAAAAAATCCTAATAGAGAGGACACCTGAAAGTGAAAATGTATCCCATGAAATTCATAATGAGGAGACATGGAAGATGAATCAAGAATGGAGAAATTACAACTTTGGGTTGAAGACCAACCACTTTCCTAATACCAATATGAAGAAGTTTGATGGAAAGGATCCAATCACGTGGATACTTTAGATGGATAAATTATTTGATTTACGTGATGTGCCACATACACAAAAGGTACAAATTTATTCTTTATATTTAGAACAATTTTATTCTTGGTATTGATTCCTTTTTTCTCACAAATCACTCGTCACTTGGAAAATTTTCATGGAAGAAATGATAGAACACTTTGGGGATACAGGGAGCAATACCTTATTTATCCAATTGGTAAATCTCAAGAAAATAGGTTCAGTTGCAGACCACATTGAGAACTTCCAAAGGATGAATATAAAGGTAACAAATATTCCATATGAGCACCCGATTGATGTATTCATAAGAACTTTAAAGGATAACATTCAACATGAGGTTCGCCTTTGGGAACCCAAATAATTGGAGAATGCATTCAGGGTGTCAAGAAATGTTGAAAATAAAAATATGGATATGGCTACTAGAAGGACCACTCCTAACATCAATGTTCCTTCTTCTAAAACACCTCAACAATTGGAGGAAAGGAAAGAAAAAGGTTTATGCTTTAATTGTGACAACAATTATAGTAAGGGACACAAGTGTGGTGAGAATAAATTATTCTACATAGATTTTGAAGAGGAAAAAGAACAAGAACACGAACAAGAACTGTCTCAAGATGAAAACGTAGAAGTGATTTCTTTTGAAGAGTTGATTCCCACAATATCATGTAATACATTGGATGAAATTAGCACTCCTCAAACCCTCAATATCGAAGGATATATCAAAAAGAAAAAGGTAATAGTTCTAATTGATTTTGGTAGTACTCATAATTTCATTCACTATAAATTAGCCAAAGCTCTCAATTTCTTTGAATATCTAGCACCACAGTTTCAAGTGATGATTGCAGATGGAGAAACCATCAATTGCTCAGGAAAATTCAATAATATCAATCTTACTATGGGGGAATATGTAATGAATATTACGATTATTTCTATACCCATGGGTGGTGTCGATGTTGTACTAGGAATCCAATGGTTACAATAATTAGGAACAATGGATTTTAATTTTCAAGAACTTTTCATGAACATTTCATTGGAAGGAAAAGAAATTGAGTTAAGGGGTATAACAGGGAAACCCAGTTAGGTGATAAGCTCTAATGTCATGACAAATTTATTGAAAAACAAGCATCAGGGTGTAATTGCACAGCTATTCTCACTATATTTTCAAATATCTAAGCCATCTATTCCTCTACATCTCCAAGGGATCATTGATAAGAATTCCAAAGTATTTGAAGATATTCCCAATTTTTTTCCACCCACTCGAAATCATGATCATGCTATTCACCTAATTCCTAGGACTGTTACTCCTAACATCAGGCCTTATAGATACCCTTATTCCTAGAAGGGTGAAATTGAGCATATGGTTGAATACATGTTAGAGGTTGGCATTATTAGACCTAGCCAAAGTTCGTACTCTGAACTGGTGGTAATTGTACTCAAGAAAGATGGCTCATGGCATATGTATCCAGATTATAGAGAGCTCAACAAGATCACTATTAAAGATAAGTTTCCCATTCCTGTCATTGATAAATTTTTAGATGAACTACATGGAGCAATCTATTTAACAAATTTGGATCTCCATTCAGGGTATCATCAGATTAAAATGAAGGAAGAAGATATCCCCAAAAAACAATTTTGAACTCATGAAGGCCATTATGATCTTTTGGTCATGCCTTTTGGCCTTACAAATGCACCTTCCACATTCCAAGGGTTGATGAATTCCATTTTCCATCCCGTCCTTAGAAAATTTGTGTTAGTATTTTATGATGATATACTAATCTATAGCAAGTCTTGGAAGGATCATGTCTGACATGTTAACAAGGTGATACAACTACTAAAGGAGAAACAACTATATGCCAAACCATCCAAATTTTTCTTTGGGGTGAAGGAGATAGAGTATTTGTGTCATATTGTATCTCATGAAGGTGTGAAGGTAGACCCTAACAAGATTAATGCCATGATGGACTAGCCAATTCCCAAAAAATTGAAGAATCTTAGAGGATTTTTGGGTTTGACAGGTTACTACCACAAGTTTCTTTGAAATTGTGGAAGAAAAGAAGCACCTTTAACATGATTAACCCAGGTTCAACTATGTTGGGTTTCCAGCAAAGCCTCTATGACTATCGGCCCTCCCAGTAAACTAGAAGGAAATGTGACGCATAGAGTGCACCATGCAGTCTCACCCGAGATACTCTTAATGGGTGACTACAATACTCAGGTGTTTGCAGTCCAGGATTGAATGGAGATATCAGAGTGTGCAGTGAGAGTTCTATCTAATTTATTAAAGAATTATACTGTCATTCCCAATTATGCATGTAATGTAATCAACTCATTATCTCATTCATTCATCATGCTAACATCTACTTATAAATAGTAAAAGAGACATAAGAATTCAATCACATAACACAGTTTTTACCATGGTTCACCCCCCCTGTGATACATCCACAGATATCTAGCTCTCAAGCTCTTCTATTATGGTAGTTTCAAAACTAAGGTGACGCACGTTATACAACTCATCCCCAGTCGAGTCGAGATCTATTATGAGGTGGAATAGATCACACCAGGCTCCTCAACCTGTGATATAACCCTCAAGATCCACCCTCCTGACCCCTCTTCATCTCAACAACTTACAACAACTTACAACAACTTATGAAAAATTTTGAAAAACAAAACTCTCACCACATTAATCTAAACTATCATATTAAAAAATAGTTACCAAAAACAAGACTCCTTCGTCATCTCTTAAGACTGTCTAAACTTGACCTCAGAATTTTTTTATAATGGACAACTACTGCCTCCCTAGACCTCCTAGGTATATATATATATACATTTTTGGCTCATCAACCATTACAATATATTACAAAAAACCTAACCCTAACGTCATTAGGTCTTCCATGCATTCGTACATGCTTATTTTCCTTCCAGCTGTCGATTTCCTCGTGCATGTCTTTCTTTCCAAAATAACCTTTCTTTATGATTTTTCCTGCTTCCAACAGGCCCCCAACACTGACATGTGGCTCATCCCAAGCCACCTAACCCCTGTGTGCTTAGTCAATCTCCCTTGTGATCACTTGGAACTTCTACATGAGCTTTGTTTCTTGTTTTTGGGCATGCGTGGTCTTCTCCTTAAGTGCGTCCAATATATGCACGACAATCTCAGTGCTAACCATCCTTGCACATTCTGCCTAGGTTTGTGCCATGTATGTTCATCTTCCTGTGCAATGACCTCTACTTCTCTCTCCTATAACGGTTCCATTTGAGCCTACGCTCATTTTTATGTGTTGATGCAGTTATGAGTTATGCATGTAGTTTCTTCATGTCTTATGCCCATTTGAAATGCTCCTTGATTGACATTGTCTTCTGCCTCTGCTTGAGGTCCTCGATAGATGCGCTTATCATTTCTCCTTCTTGGTCCCACTGCTGGACTTGTTGATCCTCTTCCAGCTTCGTCTAGAGATGCATTTCTTTCTCAAACAAGTCACCCGACATGTGGAATTGTTATTCTATCTCTTGCATCTACGTTGTTGCCTCTTGTTTCCTTTGCTCCCTCACCTCCAGTGGAGTGGTAGGTGTGAGATGCTCCTAAAGATTCTCGATCTCCTGTTGGTATTGATCGATTGTCTTCACAATCTGAACAATCTTGTATGTCATCGTGAGTTCAACCATCTGCACATTCTTTGGGATCTTATCGTAGGCTACAACCACTTTATGCTCCAGTCCCTTCACACGTTCCTTCTCATATTTGGTATCGAGCTTGTCCTGCTCAAGTACAAATTCCAACCTGTCCTAATCATCCTTTATCTGTTGCAATTATGTTTTCTCCATGCGTGTGTGAGATTTTACCTCTTGTGTAATGATGACCTGTAGTTTATAAAAGGCCTTGGTTGGTATCTGTGGAAATACCAACCGTAGTTAAGACACTTATTTTAAGGTTGTCTGCCCCATCATCTCATTCATGCGCAACATGATGGGTGTGATGTGAAATGTTGAGCTTGGATTTCCTGTCATCTGGATTGTATCCTACTTGCTTTCTCTAGGTTGTCCTCCTATCTGTGTTGCTAACGGGCCCGCTTCTACACTGTTGTCAACTTCCTGCACTTCCCCAATCTTCCTGAGGAGTTGTTGCATGTATGCCAACTCTTCTTCAATTATGTCCTTTTGGCACGCAACATTCTCAAAATCCTCAAATGTATGATCCTATTTGGGCCACCATGTCTTCATCATCTTCATTGATCGTGTATTCTGAGTCTACGTGGCTGGCTTCTTAGTCTGGCCTAACTCTTATGGAGTAGCACTTGATGTATTTCCATGTGCTTCCTCAACCTTTTTCTACTGTACCTGTGGCGCCTGTGTGTCATTCTTCTTCCCCGTCTGGACTCTTGTCTTGGATGTCCCCCCTTTCTTCTGTTGTGACTTGTTCTAACCTGTACTTGGTTTCTTGTGCACTGTTACTTCCTCAGGCTATGTTTGTTCCTTCCCTACCTCCTCAACAAGTGTGTGTTCCTGTCTTATCTCCTCCTCCTCTATCTCTATGTAAGGTAGCTAGAGAGGTAGTGGAGGGGCTCAGAGGGCCCATAGTGATGATAGTGGAGACCATTCAATGTAAGGTGGA
>ML778391.1:116582-134109 GCA_009831015.1 Picea engelmannii | reverse complement strand
CATTAGACTAAGTCCTCTTTTCCTTAGGTTTGAATCTCTCCAAAGCCATTAGTTTCACTTCAATTGACTCCATTAACCCAAGTCACTAGTCTAGATGTATAATTTTCAGCCTTTGTGCTTAATTACTCTTTCAAACTCCTTTTAATTTGAAATCCTAAACTAAGCTAGCGACTAGAACTAACCCTAATGATGATGACGTCTTGCCCTAATTGAATCTTTGCTTGGACTAAAAATTGCGGCTTAGTCATCTCTTTGTAGCCGTAGAGGTTTTGAGCACTTTCATTGGTTGTTTTAGTCAAAACGTCTACCTCTTGGCTAGCTAACCCTAACCTTTGAACAACAAAAACCCTAGATGATGTCACACCTTTTGAACTCTTGTCTAGTGTAAAACGTTGAGTCTTTTTGTCATCTAGGTGATAGACTTTGAGTTGTTGGTTGTTTCCATAAGCTAAGTTCACAAAACGTCCTTCTCATTGTCTTTGAATTTGACCTAAATCTAGGGCTGACGTAACATATTTCTGCAATTGTGACGCAGCAACATTATGTATGTATGAGCAGATTTATGATATGAAATGCATTTGTGACACAATACAAGGTTTTGATCTTATACATTGAATGACCATATCTTTTATGTATTTATTGAGGAAGTGCTATAAGTCATTTGTCTTTGTTTAGTAATCATTGACTTCATCAATAATTACAATTGATCATTGCTCACATATATTTCAAAGATAGTCATTGATACCTTGAAGTACTAACCACTGCAGCACATACTTTCAGTTTATTTGTCTTGTCTCGCAACAGGTGCCCTTATCAGTGGAATATCTTTTTCTTGACTATCTTTCTTGGCAAGTAATCTGTGAAGGGAACTCTTACCTTGATCCATTAGCCTTTTACCCCTTTCATAAACCCATATTACTAGGGACGTCTCCCTTGGACCCATCCTAAATAGAAAGAGCTCCCCATTAAGGTGACAGTGGGTGGGGAAGCTTCTGTTACGCCAGTTTGAAGCCTTGACTCAAGCTAACCTAAACCCTTCCTACAAATTGTGCGATAACATGGCCCAGATGACACAACAACCCATCTTGAAGATGGAAATTATCGACAACTGCATTTGCATGCAACATTTGGTAGGTGGTGGCGAAGTCCAAATATCTCTCATAGAGTTCGGGCCATCCTGAGGTCTCATGGTCGTAAGAGTCTAACACCGTGGTGAGTGTCGTGACTGGAAGTTTCTTGAGGAAATCAGTGACATGATTGATGCTTCATGTTTTATACTTGATCTTGAGGTAGAATTGCTGCAAGTATGTGGACCACTTTTGATGGGGGTCATTCTACAATTTTTCTTGTGTCTGCATGAACTTAAGTTTCTTATGATTAGTGTGGATGACTGTCTCCTTCCTAAGAATTTAATGTCTCCACTGGTGGTAGGCTTTCACAATGGAGTACATTTCTTTGTCATAAGTAGGGTACATACAGACAACATCTGATAGTGTCTCACTATGATAGGCCACAGGGTGGCTGTGATGATGAGAAAGGCACCCACAACATAGTCTAAATCATCTATCTCGATCTCAAAGGGTTGTTGTAGGTCTGGTAGTGAAATTACTGGGGCTGAGCACAAGCACTGCTTCAAATCATCAAGTAATTGTTGTTGGGACTACCCCCATGAAATTTTTTCCTTACCACCACCCGTGGTTATTTGGCTGAGGGCCCATGCAATATGGGAGAATCCCAACATGAACCTGTGGTTGAAATTTGCAAGGCCCAAGAAGTTCTGAAGATCAGTGAGTGTGGTTGGGGATGGCTAGTAATATATGACTTGGATCTTGTCTGGATCCACATGTACGCCATGCTGATCAATGATGTACCCTAGGTAATCGACACTATCCATGCCGAAGGATAATTTTTCCAAGTTAGTGTATAGCTTGTGCTACCGCAGGGTGTGCAGAACCTACTGAATATGCTACAAGTTCTTGGCCCAAGTCTTGTTGTAAATGAGAATGTCATCTAGATACACCACTACAAAATTATTTGTGAATGGTTGTAGGATATTGTGCATCATCCTTATGAAATTTTTTGGAGAATTTGTCAAACAAAAGGGAATGACCAACCATTAAAAAAATCCTTCCTTTGACTTGAAGGCGGTCTTCCATACATCTGTCTGTACTATCGGGACCTGCTGGTAGCTAGAATTCAGATTAATCTTACTGAAGTATTTGGTCCCCGTGATTTGATCGAGGAGGTTGTCGATTCGGGGACTTAGATACCAGTTTATAATTGTGATTTTATTCATAGCCCAGTAATCAATGTAGATTCGTTAGGTTCCATCTTTCTTCTGTACCCACATGATTGGTCTCTCGCAAGGTGATGAGATGGGATGGATGTGCCCCTTGTGGAGTAGTTCTTGGATCTATCACTTGATCTCCTCATTCTCTAACATAGAGCAACAATAGACTGACCCATTAGGCAACGATGCATGGGGGGTTAGATCGATGGGGTGCTTGACCTGGCAGTGCAGAGGTACCCCAGTAAGTGAGGAGAAGATATCTGAGTATTCTTCCATGACCTTATCTACTTACTTCTATTGTGTGGAGAGGTCAGCCGCAAAGACACTAGATGTGGCTATGATATCTCTCTTACTCTGAGAGTGCATCACGAAGAAGACAAACTTCCCCATCTGAGAGATGAACTTCCTACATTGCTTAGCATAGATCAAGGAAATAACAATAGGTGTTACTACCTCAGGTATCCTTTACAATTTCCTATTCAAAGTAATAATAACACTACGAGTCCTAGACACATACACAACATGATTTTTCCATAAATAAGGTTGGCCCAAAAGAACATCACAAACTTCGATAAGAGAAATGTCACACAATACCTCATCTTTGAAGGGCTTGATGTCATATGATAATCAACACTACTGGCTAACATAGAGATCGCTTCCTTAGCGGAGCCATCCAATGGTGTAGGGTTGTGGGTGCGGTGTTGTTGGTAGGGCCAGACACCTAACGACCTCTGTTGAGATGAGGTTCTTTTGGCTACTTCTATCAACGTTGAAGTGTAGCGAGGTGCCTTTTACCCACATCTGTGAATGGAAGATGCAGTCTCCTTCTTATGGCTCGTCTGGTTCACTAGGTTGGAGCTTGGTCATAGAAACGGTGGCATTGGGTTCCGCATTAATGATCTATATTCCCATTTCTAGTTCTAGCTTAGAGTCAGAACCCACATCTAATTTAGAGGCTTTCACTACGGCCACCGGCGACTTCTTTGAGTGGCAGTCAGCAGTGTTATGCCAAGGGCTCTTATGGAAGTCGCACCACTTCCAGGTATCTTTCTTTGTCTTTCCGGTGTCCTTCTTTTATTGTGGCTTGGATTGGTTGTCTTGATAAAGTCCATATTTGATTTGTCCTTTGTTCTGTGGGTTGGGGCCTCCCTTTCCTGAATCCTTTTTTGAGGGGTTCCCAAGCCCAAATTGCCACATCTTTTGTTTGAGCTTCTGCTCGATTTTGATGGCATATTGGTAGGCTGTGCCCAAGGATGAGATGCCCAGAAATTCCATTTCGGTATAGATGTATCTATGTAGAGAACTATGATACTTGAGCACCAGATGTCACTTTGAATCTTTCATACCAAGCTTGGTGCGCAAGGTATGGAAGATATTTGTGAAATCTGGCACTGCTTGGTCTCTTTCCTGCCACAGTGTGGTCCATTTGGTATACAAGTCGTCATAACTTTCGAGGGGGTAGTATTGTTCCTTAATAGCATCCCCGAAGGATTCCCAGGTGGCCTTGACTATAAATAATGAGGGTTCCTCTATTTCCTTTTGCTCACAGAAAGTTTCCCACCAATATTTGACATGAGGAATGACTTTGAGGAGCGCAAAAGTAATCTTTTCTCTATTCGAAAAGTTATGGACAAAAAAATACCCTTTTCATAGATTCAACCACTTGTCTACAACATATGTGTCTATCTGACCTTCAAATATAGAAACATCAAAGTTTATTTGTACCTTGAAGGAAGCAACACCTCTGCTCGAAGAAGATGTGTCGCCTGTTGGTAGTTGTCGAAGAATTTGGATGAAACTATCCATCATCTTGTTCCTTTGTTGCATGAGGGATTCCTCAATCAACAATTTGAAAAGATATCCTGTTCCGTCATCTTTATTTTCTCCTTCCATGAGGGGTCTCTTGGGCGTGCGAGAGATTTTTTCCTCAAGAGAAACAAGCTCGAGACCCAACTCTTTGTACTCCAACCTCATTGGGGACATGCATTAAGACGACAAGGAGAAGAAAACTCTGATACCACTGATCTAGATTTTATGAGCAGAAAAGATTGACTATAGATTATGAACAACTTCTTAACACAAAATAACAAAGACACAGTAAAATTAGTTTTCTATTCAATAACGAAATAAGTTGAAACTGTAAAATGTAGCGAAAACAAGCTTGTTGGAATGGTGGCGGCTTATGTCTGAGAAGAGATGTGACGACTGCACTCATTCGCAAGAAGATGATTAAATGAGGCCCTGAAGGAATTTTTACAATAAACATAAATACCAAAGACCCTATACATCCAAAAACCTAACCCTAGGAGATGAAGCGCCAAAAGTCATGTGGGCCTCGTTTGGGCAAGTTAGTACATCAACTTCCCGATGTCGTAACTTTTGCATACGATCTTTGTTTTAGGCGTATGATAGCCTGTTGGAAAGGTATCATCGAGGATAGTTATTTTGGGGGCAATATGGAACTTAAGGCCTCAAAATGGCTCCAAAAGTGAAAAATTGTTAAAAATAGTAAATTACCAAAATTGCCAGAAAGGTTTTTTGAGCTAGTTGGAAAAGGTGGGTGGCCCCCGATATCCACCTATATCAAACCATGAATAATGAAATTATGTCCCTAGAACCTTTTCATCCTTGCTAGGAAAAAATTCAATAAATAAGGGGCCCAGCTGAGTGTGGTTCCCTCTGCACATCGTGTTGCAGTTGTGACAACCTAGGTCGGGACTTCCTCCTTGCAAAATTTCCTAATAAACTTGCATGCCATAATTTTTGTGGCCATTCTTGTCACGATGTCACTAATATAATTGATAATGATTCTGGGTGACCCCCTTTTGTTGTCGTATTTCTTCTTCATCTCCTCAACCATTGCTTTCTCCTTTGTTTTGTCCTCGAGGAACTGTACAAGATCGATTCCCTATGATCGCAGCCCTATGATGTGTGCGATGAGCTCTACATCTATTGAGACAAGTTTTTCCAACCACAGATATCCACCATGTGTGACCGCCATCAACTGCTTGACACAACTTTTTTCATACTGGCCTCTTCTAAAGTGTGTAGGTCCAACAGACCTAGAATCCTACTTTTGGCCAATCCTGCTTGCCACTTGAGTGGTTGATGAATTGGTTCCCCAAAGGATCCTATACCCAAAGTTTGTAGGTATACATGCTTAGCGAACTCTGGGAACTTGTCTATTTTTGTTACATCGTTGTCTGAGTACCTCAATTTCTATACATATCCTAACAAATTTTCTGGTACATGTACCCCTTCTAGTATGCGTGGCAAGACAATTGTTGTGGCGGGTTGTCTACGTGGTGACCTAGGTGTTATCTCCTTGCCCTTTCACTGTGTTGGATGGCTCGAGGTTCCAACCTCCGTTGTTCATTATTCGACATATTTTTCTAGTCAGCCAGTGGAATATTCCATTTCTCCCTCCTGTGGTTGTTCTGATGCGGTTGTCTATGATTCTTCTCACACATCCATTTCTTCCTGGTTTGGAGTCATCCCATTGACTCTCGGGGCTTCTAAAGGGTTTTCGGGTTGCACTTGGCTTCCTACGTCCTCATTCTTTTGGCCCTACCCCTCTTCCGGCATATCAATGTCCATGCCCATAGGTGTTGTCTGTTGGTTTTCTTGCTCAATGGGTGTGGGCCTTGCTAGTGTTGTATCCGGCAATGGGATTTCGTCCAAATTTACGACTTCTAGTGCCTGAGATGGTTGTTGTTCGGCTCCCTATGATTACGATTCTGCTCTGGCCCTACCTCGGCGTTATCTAGCAGTCTGGCTTACCTCTCCTTGTTTAGGTGGTGCCATGGTGGTAAAACTTGTTTTTCATTGAGCTCATTAGCCTCTACAACCTTCACTCTATTGTGTATGCTTTATCGCTCTGTGCCCTTTCCAATTGCGTAATAAGATTTCCACTCCCGCATCCCTTCTTTGTATGGGCATTGTGTGAAACTTGTTAGGGATGTTACCGTGATTATGCTTTAATTGAACCGTTAGTTCCTTTGTACTTGCCATTGATTTCCCTCATCACTAGTTGGCAGGATTAATGCGGCGTCCCGTCAGTTGTTTCTCACATTCAATTCCTCTAGCCTCCGTCAATTGGTGCTTCTTGATTGTTTCTTTCTGTGTGCCCCACCATCTTGTAGGTGTGGCCTTGAGTGCTATATCTAGTGCTAAAAGTCTCTAATTTTCTAACACTTCATCTTCATAATGTGTCAAAAATGATTCTAGATCCTTTACCCCATGGAAACTCAGTGGTTCCCTTATCTTTGTACCTACCCATCTTACAGCGCGGTCTATTCTTGCGCATCTTCTTGTGGAAACTTCATGTAGTCTTTATTCCTAGTTCTCTAAACCTCTATCTGATTATGACATGCATGAAGTAATGTTATGCCAACTAAGTATCCCATCTGTAGTTGGGTTCACGTAATCCTCATCTCACGTAGCTATTCTATATAAATGAATGATTTCCTCCAAGTCCACACAAGTAGGATCTACAAACCTATCCCCTTCTGATGGGTCTAATGGCACAATGACCCTGTATTCTCCTGACTCAAATGTCATTTTTTGTGTCTTTAAATTAATTATGGCTTGGTTATCAAACACCCAATCGAATTCGAGCAATGTGGGATATGGTGTTGTGCCATCCACTATTTCAATCACTTCAAAGTTAGCTTTAGTCCACACTCCATCCAAGTTTATTGTCACTCCTTTCAGTATCCCAATTGGTAGAACTATGTGTCGGTTTGCTAGTTTTAGTTGAGCGAGTGAATATCCCAATGTGGGATCTCCCTTACATCGCCATGTCTTCTTGGGTAATACATTGACTTTGGATCCTAGATCTAGTATGATATCTTCGATGTTGAAATCTATGATGTTGGCATTCATCCTGAACTCCCTACTTGTTATTCTCCTTGTATGTAAGTGGTTGACTGCTTTTTGTTCTAGTTTTCCATCTGTCTCTATGCTACATATTTATAATATATTTTGAAATATTTTGACAGATGATGGATCATTCAATAGTTTTACACATGATTGCAAAAATCCTTTGATTATACTTGTCCCAGGGGCTGCATTTCTTTGGTGTGATCCAATGATGGAGGCATCTTGTACTCTATTACTTCCTTTCTCTGCTACACGGTTGAAGTCGACGCAATGTCAGGCTTCAGAAATTCTTGTCTAGCTTGCTTAAATGTTTCCTTCTGGTTTTGCCCTTTGAAATGTTTCCTTGGTTCGGAATTCTTCTTCACCCATCGATTTTGTGCTTCTCCTGTCAAAAAGCGTTGTTTCCTATTTTAGCTCCTCCATGCGTAACTATGTTGATGTTTCTTTCATCATCCCTCGCTTCTGCTGAAATCCATTGAACATTTTGTTTGTTCTTGTTCATCTTTTCTTGGATCTTCCCTAGTGACGTAGGACATTCTTCCATGTTATTATCTGATGTGCGATAATACATACAAGTCACTGGTGGAAGTGGACATTCTCTTGCATAATTTCCTGGTTGTTGAAAGTTGTGACATACCATTGGTCCTATACCTCTTACAAAGCCTCCTCTTTCTCATCCTCCACCTCTATAGCCAGATCGATCCCCTCATGGCAAATTATAATGAGGCACCTGATCCTACTGCACAATATTGTACTCAGGTTGTGTTGTGTTGTATTGTGGTTGTGCGGTATTATATGGTTGTTGCACAGTATTATACTGCGGTTGCACAGTGTTGTATGGGGATAGTACCTAGCTAAAATTAGGTGCGTCTTGCTCAATCATCATTTATGTTTGCACCCTATATGCATTTGATGTCCTCTCTCTCATTAAGTCCATAGTTCTACAAGATTTTTCAGCATGACCCATTGACTTGCAAAAGTTGCAATATGAACTCTTTGGGATTGTTTGGTACTTATGCATCACTGGGCAGTGATATGGGTCATGAGCCTATTTCTTATAGATTTCTCACCATAGTCCTCATGTTGCTAATGGATTTGGAATCCCTGTTTCCATATACTGCATGAATGTTGGGCATTCGTTCTTATGGTGTCCTTTTGTTCTGCATGTGGTACACCAAACGACTTCTTATTTGTCCTTAATTTTTTTTTGGTTTAGCTAGAATGTTAAGTTCTTCAGGTCCTCCTTCATCTCTTCGATGGCTGGATCCATCTTATGATATTGGTTTTCTTCCAGTTGTAGGTCTCCCTATAGAGCCTATGTCTGTGTTTGAAACTTCTGTTGTCGCAATGGATATTTCAAGTGTGGTAGTAGTGAATTTAGGAATAGGTGTCTGTGTTTCATATCTGTCATGAGATATTTCAACTTTCCTTTAATTCACTTGAATCTTTGGTCAATATCCCATACAGATTCTCCTTTATTCTATCTAATTTTTATCATCTCGTTCATGTATTGGTCCTCTGAACTTGGCTTCTGAAACTCATTTAGCAGCAATTTTTTTATGTCTGCAATTGTTCTGGTTGTCCCTGGTGGATTGTTTGTGGTTAAAATCATATATGAATACTGTGCATGATCCCTTAGTGTAATATCTAGCTATGCAAGTTTAGTTCCTTGTCTATGATCTGTTTTTCTTCCTAGATCTTCTCACAGATAAACATGTGCTTTTCTGGGTCCTCCGATGCTTCTCCTTTGAGTTTTGGTAACCTGATGGTGGGATCATGTCCTTCCATCTTGAATGTTGAACTACTACCTTTGTGCGGTGTACATAATTGACCAATGGTTCCTGAACTAGCTCCTCCATTTGTTGTTCCATGTGTAGATGTACTTCTTGTTGGTTGTCTAAATGGTGGTGTTTTTTTTGGTGTGTTAGTCGTACATGGGTTGATGGGTTCCACACTCACAATAATATGGATAGAATTGTTGCCTTCTATTCCCTCTCTTGGACGTCTTGTCTTCCTCTCATATGTTGCATGCAGGATTTTCTCAATTTGCTCCACAACCCGAAGATCCTCTACCTCCTCTTCATCACTTTCCAAGCCTTCCCTTGTGGCTACGGATCTCTTCTTGGAGGTCACCTTATATTTGATCTGAATTTTATGAGAAGAATGAAATGAATAAAGATTATTAACAGATTCTTAACACAGAATAAAAGAGATACAGTAAAATTTCTTTTCTATTCAATAAGGAAATAAGCTAAAACTATAAAATGCAATGGAAAACAAGCTTGCTCGAATGGTGGTGGCTTATTTCTGAGAAGAGATGTGATGACTGTGCTCATTCGTAACAAGATGATTACAATGAGTCTCTAAAGGAATTTTTAAAATAAACATGAGTTTCAAAACCCATATACATCCAAAAACCTAACCCTAGGAGATGAAGCACCAAAATTCATGTGGGCCTCATTTGGGTAAGTCAGTACATCAACTTCCTGGGGTTGTAACTTTTGCATACGATCTCCATTTTAGGTGTACGATACCCTGTTGGAAATATCTATCCGAGGAATACTATTGTTGATGAAAATCTCATGAAAATTTCTCTCGATTGCTACATACCCAAAAAATGTCGTTTAGGGCCTCAAAACAACTTCAGAAGTTCAGGACCCAAAAAAATGCTAAAAATAGTAAATTACCAAAATTGCCAGAAAGTTGTTTTGAGATAGTTGGAAAAGGTGGGTAGGCACTGATATCAACCTGGATCAATATTTCCTCCTTAGGAAGCAATTTTCTCCATTGTGTTGAGTTCCCCCATCATATGAGGAAATTTTTGTTGAATTTGGCCCTAGGTGAGCCACTTGCCTTGGTGTAGGAGATGCCCTACTTTGACGACTCGATATAATTGGATCCTTTGCTGTCGAGTGCCCTTGATATGTGTGTCCAAAATATGATCATTATATTCCTATTGTATGCAGTCGGGGTTGAGATCTGTTTGTGTCAGATATTCTTCTACGTCTGAGGTGTCCAATAATGGTGGGAAATAAGGCAGAAGGAGGTCCACATTGAACACTGGGTGCAAGCCAAGGAAAGGAGGAATGTTGAACTCAAAAGCATTATCCCCCATATCCTTGGTGATGGTGTATGGCCCATAAAGAGTGGTCAAATCTTCTGATGGGGTCATGTAAAGCGTTCTTTCTGCAAGTGCAACCAAACCTTGTCTCCCACCTGAAACTTATGTGGCACCCTATCTTAATCATGGCACTGCTTGTACTTGTCATTGGACTTATGTAGGATATATTGAACCTATTGGCAGATGTGTTGGATCCGCTCACTGAATTGGGTGGATTTTTCAACTTCAGTTGGTGCAGGAGATGAGTCGGTCGAGGTGACCGCAAGGGGAAATGCAACATCTATGGGACCCAATGGTTGGAATCCAAACCCCACCTGAAAGGGGTTGTGGTCAATTGAGTTATGTAGGGATTGGTTGTAGCTATGTTGAACATAAGGAAGACTCTCATCCCATGTGTGAGGGTTCTTGGAATTATACATGCACTAGATATGCACGATCATTCGATTTATGACCTCGTTTTGGCGATCTGTCTAGGGGTGGAAGGCCATGGATTTGGTGAGCTTGGTGTCTAGCAATGACCAGAGGATTGACCAGAATGTGATGATAAATTGATTCTCCTGATCTGAGACAATGGTTTGTGGGATTAGAAAATGTACCCAAAATCGTTCAGATAAGAGCTTCGTAGTGGCTTCTGTTGTGATGCTCTTCTTGCAGTAAACCAGAATTGTCATATTATAAAAGTGATCAACAACCACAAAACACAGTAATTTCCTCGCTTGGTGGATGAGAGACCCGACATGTAGTCCATTGAGATGGATTCCCATGGCCTATCATGAGTAGCAAGAGGGGTGTACAGGACCTATTTCATAGTGGTCGGTTTGGTAATATCACAGGAAGTACAGGACCTGATATACTTTCTGACCTCTTGTCGAAGTTTTGGCCAGTAGAAATATTCAAAATATCATGTGTTGGATCATGTTGTCATTGATGCCAATGGTTTGATTGATTGATGTCATTGATTTATGTCAAGTGATTGATTGATATCAAAGGATTGATTGATTGATGATTGATGATTTATGTAATATAATATGTATTTTCCTTGATGAGAATGCATAGATGAAGATGGATCAATGAGTTGTCATTGATATGATGAAGATGGATCAATGAGTTGTCATTGATACATGATGAAGATGGATCGATGTGGTTTCATTGGCATATGATGCATTGTTGGAAAAATGTATAGATGACTCATTATTGTCTTATCAAGATTGATAAGGTGCACAAATGGATGAACTCCAAAGTGGTCCCCTTATGGTGAAATCCCTCATGGGAATACGCTTTGTGGATTGAGTTATCCTAGAAGAATGGTTGGAGGACCCATGCTCTCATTCTTATCATGATTGATAAGTTGCACAAATGGATGAACTCCAAATGGTCCCCTTATCGTGAAAGCCCTCATGGGAACACGCTTTGCGGATTGAGTTATCCTAGAAGAATGGTTGGAGGACACATGATTGTATGTGGAATAATGAGATGAAGATCAAAGAAATTGTTGGTGAAACTATCCTAGATGGATAGTTATTGTCATTCCATTTCCGGTGGTATGTGGAATGTCACATAACTCCTCATGGTTTGAGAGTTATGGCCTTATGAAGATGAAGGACCCCTACATGAAGGCTTGAAGCCCCCAAGGTCAAAGAAGTCAAAGTGACCTAAATGAAGAAATCATTATTTAAATGATAAATTAAAGTGACAAATTCAAGGTGGATTATTTAAATAATAAAGAGAAGTGACAAAATCAAGAACTGATAAAGTAAGGTGACAAAATCAAGAAGGAATATTTATGGAAAGTGGTTAACCCTAAAAATAAAGATAATAGGTTAAGTGACCTATAAATGGGTTAAGTGACCCAAAAGAAGAAATAATTATTTAAATGATAAAGTAAGGTGACAAAGTCAAGGTGGATTATTTAAATAATAAAGAGAAGTGAAAAATATCAAGAAATGATAAAGTAAGATGAGAAAATCAAGAAGAAATATTTAAATGATAAAATATTGGAGAAATTTCTATTTATGGAAAGTGGTTAACCATAAAATAAGGAAAATAGGTTAAGTGACCTAAAAATGGGTTAAGTGACCTAAAGGATGAAAGTATAAATAAGATAGCAATGGTCTCTTGTAGATCATCCTTTTTGTGGATCAATGGAGACCTTCTTGTGAGAATATCTTTTGGAGTATTGATGGAGAGCTTCTTGTGAGAGCTTCTTGAGCATTTTTGGTGTGGAACACTTGAGAATATTGAATATATATAGGAGACTTAGGCAACCAAGGATATATAAGCCGAATTTTATAAGGAAGGTGAAGAAAAGAGGGCCAAAATTGAAGGGAGGATAAATTCTTTTGATGATGCTCTCAAAGGTATGTTATTTATATGTCATCTCACCATTTTCGCTATAAAATTTTTTATATAATGATTCCGACCATGAAATTGCTATTCCATTGAGAAAATATATCCAAGTATCTATGGTAAAAAATATATCTTGTGAGTCATTTAATTTTTGGAGTTACACTCCGTGGAAAATAGGGTTTGTGGCTAGTCTTGAAACTAGTAAAAAATGGGTGGTTCAAGTAAAAACATCATAACTTATTTATAATAGATCCAAATTCAGTGAAACAAATTGTGTTGGTTAGGGTACAGTATATAGTATTCTTTTTAATATTTTCAGATCATTTAACCAAATATTCTATGCGGGGAACGCTCTACAAGGTCACTCTCTAGAATAAGCCATAATTCAACAAGGTATTCCATTTTTTGCTATAACGCCTTTTTTGAGAGGTTCCAAGTAGTGTCACCTGGAGTAATTACACAAAACGCATTGAAGAACATTGTATATCAGTTTCAGATCTTTATTCATTACAGGTACAAAGTTATGATTATTTCAAGTTGGGGTTGTTCACTAATCCAAAATTAGTCATGGTTGAGACAAGTCGTTGATGAGTTGGCACATACATGAGGTGTATAGTTGATGATATTGGTACATATTGATGAGTCATTGTTGATGAGTATTTGACACATTATTGGTATATACTTAGTACATGGTTGGATGCACTTGTTTATGGTACAGGTTGATTACAAGTTGTTTGGCATAGGTTGGTGCATGGTTGATGCACTTGTTTATGCTGGTAGATTGATATCAGTTGAGGATTGTTGCCTCATCTCAGTTGGTGATGAGAATGTAAGCTGAGTCTTTCATATAGAGATGGTTCTCTTGTAGAGTTGTACTCTATTCAGTTGTTGCTGAAAAACCCCCGGATTGAAGTCCATAATAAAAAGAAAAATTGTGCATACACGTTGTGTTCTTTGTGTTCCTTGTGGAGATGATTTGTTAATGACATGTTGTTGATATATATTGCTGATATATATTCACATCTAACTGATTATAAATGAAAACATTGAGTAATGAGAAAATGTTGAATGTTAACTAAGGATTTTTTGTGTAAGAGGGAAGTTTTGGGAAGAAGATCCCCACACCCATTCACCCCCTCCCTCTAAGTGTGGTAGGTGTTTCCAACAATTGGTAATAGAGAGGGCCTTCATTACAAGCCTTAACAAGCTTGAAGGAGATCCATAGTTACACAAATGGATGATGAAATACCAATCCTTGATGAGGAAAACTATTCTACTTGGAGAATAGAGATGAGAGTGCATTTGAAGACAATGGGAGGAGCTCTTTGGAAGGAAGCCATTGGTGGATCAGTTTCGTTGAAGAACAAGTCAAAGTTTGCAGCTCAAAGGGAAGGAAAGAAGAATGATGAATTGCCTCTCAAGACCATTCTTAGTGGACTTTCAAGCCCTATCAAAGAGTGTATGGGACAATGCACTTCCACCAAGGATCTATGGCTAAAGCTAGAGGAGACATATCAAAAAAAGAAAGAAGATGTTGAAGACCACTACGTCAGGATTATCAAAGGTAAAAAATCTCTAACTCTTGATTGCATATGTGATGATTTTAAAGGAAAAGAATCAAGTGATGATGTTGGCAAGAAGGAAGATATTGAAAATACTTCAAATGAAGGTAAAGAATATCCAAAGACTCTTGATTGCATTGATTCAAAATGTGATGATGTTGAATTTTTCTCAAGTGAAAAAGATGATCTAGAAACAATTTGTGTAAAGTTTGATGATAGTTATCCCATGGAAAGAATAGAAGAAAATCTATTAGAACTTCAAAAGGAAATTGAAGAGGGTTTATATAGATATAGAACTGATCATTTTTATACACACTATAACTATCTTTTGGATAACACTAAAAAGTTTCTTAGGAGGAGTCAAAGGTACATATTGATGTTAAAGGAAATGCTCAAAGAGAGAAATAAGACTCAAATAGAACAAAAGGAAGAAGAAACCACAAGACTAAAGAAAGAAAATTAAAATGTGAAGGTAGATGATGAGATTAGAAAAAGTTTTGAAACTATTGTCCATCTCAAGACCCAAATTGAAGAAGCCAAAAGAATAGAGGAACTATTGAAGAATCAAATAAATGAAAAGGAAGATTCATGTTGTAAGATAGAAGATGAAATTGTTGACCTTAGAAAGAAGGTAGAAAATTCAAACAAATTCTTGAATAGCTCACTAATATTGGATGATATATTAGAAAGTCAAAGATCACCATATGATAAATCAGGTCTTGGATACAAAGGAGAAGATACACATGYTGAAGAAAGCACCTCAAAGAAGCATGAGGTAAATCCATCAAAGAAGGAAGACAATGTTGCAAAGAAACCATCTACACAAGGCAAAGAAAATTTCAAAAGAACAAAGCAAGGAAGACATCAAGGAGCTATTCTTGGGACACCAAAGCAAAGGTATGAAAGTATTTTTCATGGGCATTGTTATTCATGTAATGGATATGGTCACAAAGCTTTTGAATGTAAATCTTATGAAAGGAGATATAATGGAATATTTTATAAAACCATAAGGTGTTGGAGATGTGATCAAGTAGGACACATTGATGTTCACTGTAACACTATGAGATGCTATAGCTATAGTGGATTTGGCCACAAATCCCATGAGTGTTCGAACACAAGAATAAAGTCCATGATGAGAACCCCAAATAGCATGGCTAGAAGAAGGAATGAAGTAAGGAAGGGAGACATATTTGAAAATATGGATGCTCAGAGCTCAAGTTCTGAGGAGCAGGGACATCTACAAAAGTAGGTGAAGAAGACAGAGTATCCAGAACGGAATGAAAGACTAAAGGGAAGCTCAAGTAACTCATGTACTGAAGCATATGCGAGTGAAAGTGGTATCAATCATGTACATATGTAGGATGACCTTGTATAGGTCACGTACATACGTGAGTTGTTGTGCAGTAGACTGCATATATGTGGTAAATCCTTGATCAAAAGGCTATGCACATGGATTGCAGCTTGATGTGATGGTATAACACTTTGTTGCAGGGTCTGACATTGTTTGTTGTAGGTTCTAACACTATTTACTACAGGTTTAAGTGTTCATCTATTGGATTATGTGAAATAAAATCTCGAGTGCATGACACTAACCCATGAGTATGGATTGATGTTGATATGTTGGTGTACATGGCTAGTACATATTTGAGTTTCATTGATCTATCTTATGATGTATTATTGGAAGCATATGTTGATATCACGGTGCATGCATTTTTCATGTGGATTGGGCTACATATTGGTACATATGGTTGGTGAGTTGATGAGGTGATCATGTTGTAAATCATTTTTGATCTATAGTTGATGCATGATTAGTACTTTTCTAGTACATTAGAAGCGACACCTATTAGCAGTTTGGTTGGCACATGTTTTATGGAGGATTTGGCATACATATATGGGATTCATCATTTTGTGGTATTGGTGCATGGTAATGTACATGTTTGGTACACTCATAAATGGCATATGCTTGATGATACAAGACCATTGGTACTACTTGATTAGCAGAACAATTGGCATTTGTTTGAGATACCTGATTGTGGCACATGGTTCATGATGGAGACATATCATGAGTTATATGATAAATGGTTTGGCATTTTGGTAGATGCACATGGTTGGCATATTGGTGGATGCACATGGTTGGTATATTGGTAGATGCACATGTTGGAATTTTGATAAAGTGATCCCGGTGGATATCGGGGGCCACCCACCTTTTCCAAATGGCTCAAAACAATTTTCTGGCCATTTTGGCAATTTACTATTTTTAGCAGGTTTTCACTTCCTGGGCCATTTTGAGGGCCTAAATGAAGTTTTTTCGAGATCAAGGTTCTCAATGATAGCCAACAGAATTATTGATCCCCCAAAATTAATCTCCTCGACGATACCTTTCCAACGATCTATCACATGCCTAAAACGGAGATCGTATGCAAAAGTTACGACCCCGGGAAGTTGATGCACCAACTTACCCAAACAGGGCCCACATGACTTTTGGCGCTTCATCTCCTAGGGTTAGGTTTTTGGATGTCTAGGAATTTTGGCATTCCCGTATATTGTAAAAAGGCCTTCTGAGCCTCATTGTAATCATCTTCTTGCGAATGCGAGTAGCAGTCACATCTCTTCTCAGAGATAAGCTGCCACCATTCTAGCGAGTCTTTCACTCCGTATTTTTACAGTCTCTGTACATTTATCTGATTAATAGAAATCATGTATTACTGTATATCTGTGTTTATGGTTGCATCTCTGATACATTTCTGTTATATTATTGAATATCTTCAATATCTCTGTGCATTTATTTATTATATCTCCACTCTCATTTCGTGCCAAAAATAATCCGGATCAGTGGTATCAGAGAAGGCTGCTCTTGTTCATTTTTTTCAGTGCATGTCCCCGATGAGGTCCGAGTATAGGAAGTTGGGTCTCGAGCTTGTCTCTCTTGAGGACAATCGCTCTTTCACACCCAATAAACCCTCAATGGCGGAAGAAAAGAAAAACGATGGAGCAGACGATCCTATCAGTTTGTTGCTTGAGCAATCTCTCACGCGACAGAGGGATGAAATGATGGAGAATTTTTCCCACATCCTTCAATGCCTGCCGATAGAATCAGGTGCATCTTCATCAAGCAACCACTTTGGAGGCACCTCGCCTTTCAAGGTACAGGTTAATTTTGATATTCCTGTATTTGAAGGTCAAATAGATGCAGATGCCCTAGATAAATGGTTAAATCTACTCGAAGGTTATTTCTCTGTTCATAATTTTTCAGACAAGGAAAAGATCACCTTCGCACTCCTTAAGGCTCTCCCCCATGTCAAACATTGGTGGGAAACTTAATGGGAG
>ML778391.1:99182-114767 GCA_009831015.1 Picea engelmannii | reverse complement strand
TAGAAATCGTGTATTACTGTATATCTGTGTTTATGGTTGCATCTCTGATACATTTCTGTTATATTATTGAATATCTGCAATATCTCTGTGCATTTATTTATTATATCTCCACTCTCATTTCGTGCCGAAAATAATCTGGATCATAAAGGCATATGATTGATACATTCCATGGATGATATCTTTTGTCACATTTCATGATGTTGATGTACATAGGTGTCATGAATGATGAGCACACATTTTGTATAGGATGTACTTGGTTGATATTTTTATCATTATTATTTATTTCATTGTTGACATATCTTTTTCTTCATGATGGTTGGTATGGCATGAGTTTGATGCATGAACAGGTCCAAGGATCATTATATGGTAGCACAATGTTCATCTTGTAGAAAATATAGGGGAGACATACCCATAGGGGGAGTCATTCTTCTACCATGATTCTATGAGGAGATATTTAGCAGATGCATACCTAGAAAAGATCCCTATACTTGAAGAAAGAGGATAATTTCATGGGGAGCGATGGTCAGAGGGGGAGTATGTTTGATGTATCTTCAGCATTACATCAGAGTGATATCCCTTGTTCAAAAGGGGAGAGATTATTCAAAAGAATATCAAAGGCATTCAGACAGGGGGAGCAGCCCCAAGGAGAGTTCAAGCAAGGGGAGCAGCCCCAAGGAGAGTTCAAGCAAGGGGAGTAGCCCCAAGATGAGAATGGCCCTTTATCATTGATGTCAAAGGGGGAGAGTTAATCACATTGATGTGATTGATGTTTATTGATGGGGAGATATAGTCACATTGACTATTGATGTAGAGTATGCCTTATCTGTATGTTGACATCAATAATTGGTAATTGGTGTTCACATCAATGCTGGTATTGCCATCAATGCCAAAGGGGGAGATTGTTGGATCATGTTGTCATTGATGCCAATGGTTTGATTGATTGATGTCATTGATTGATGTCAAGCGATTGATTGATGTGAAAGGATTGATTGATTGATGATTGATGTAATATAATATGCATTTTCCTTGATGAGAATGCATATATGAAGATGGATCAATGAGTTGTCATTGATATGATGAAGATGGATCGATGTGGTTTCATTGGTATATGATGCATTGTTGGAAAAATGTATAGATGAATCTATTGACAACTGAGAGGGGGGGGTGAATCAGTTGTTACTGAGCTTAAACAAATATGCTTATTTTAAAACTCTTTGCAGAAACACTGAATGATGATCACACTAATGTAGAGAAATAGACACAGGCACATTCAACATCAGTCACATATATGAGAAACACAGAGACATATATTTTCCGAGGAAACCCATGCAGGGTAAAAACCTCTTTTTATTTATATGATAAGTAATAATTACATTCTTTACATTATCATACATATGAGCACCAACTCATAATGAGGCTACAACCTCTGTTTAACAAGCTGCAACTCACTAAGAGCACCAACTCTTTGTTTTCTCTAGAACCAACTAGAAGGAAGCACCGACTCCCTGGTTTCTCTAGCACCAACTAGAAGGAAGCACCAACTCCCTGTGTTCTAGCACCCTCTTGAACCTCTGAGGACAACAGACCTCCCTAACACCTCCCAATCACCTTGAAATATTAATTCTTTGTTACTCAAACTTATTACAGTGATATAATGTTCAACAATGGCTTACCAGACTCATCACTGTTCTGCTGCATTTCGTTACTCTGTCTGCCTCATTGCCTTCCTGCTCACCTCACTTGTGTTGTCTGTTCTTCTGCCTTTTAAGCTCTATGCGCCATACCCATTCACTGCATAGATCCTCTTATGTTCAATTCAGCTGCTGCACTCTCCTTCTTCTTCACACATGAATCATCTTCACCAGCTATAATCACAGCAAACTCCCACAGCAACAACAACCTCATCTCTTCTCTGTACCGTGTATTTATGGATTATGTGCACCTTGTGCATGCAATGTTAGCAATGCCTCTGCATGATGACTCCGCATTGTTATCCTCCACCTCTTGAGTGCTCTATCTGATCATCATCATGCCTCTTCAGCTTCTTTGGTGGTTCACCCCACGTCTCCAACATCACTGTACATTATACTGAGATTCCTCAGCCTCTCTGGCAGTTTGAGACTCTTCGTCTTCTCTATGACAATCAAAATCACTTTCTCTGTTTCAGTTACAGGTCTTAATGCCCATCCATCTGTCAATCCCTTCTAAGAATAGTCTTCCTTCACTGGACAGAGCTTGTAGACTCTTCATCTCCTCTGGCGATCACACATCCGTCTCCTAGACTTCTCTGGCAGACATCATCAATGGTTTCTGGCAGTCTCACTGCATCATGCCTCAGTATCCCTCCGATCTTGTTTAAATTCATCTACATCGTTGGATATGCAACGAGAAAATCTAGACAGTCAGTATCTGTGCTCCCAGATCTATGGTCGGGATTCGATTTCGGATCCCCCTTGCCATTCTATCTTTAAGCGGAGGGGGGGGGTCCGGAATTGGGCACGCATCTCTCGAGCGGTTAGGATTAAAGCACCTAGATCAATGATGCTCAAGAGATTCCAGACCCCCCTTGCCTTTCTATCTTTAATACGAGGGGGGGGGGGTCCGGAATGGTGGAGTATTGACGAAGGGCCCCACTCCTGTCATGTCACCTTCTGTATCGTTCTCCACCTGACCATGCGACAAGGCTTGGCTCCTCTTTGTCCTCTGACATCTGTCCATCTCTTGCTGATGTGACAATGGGATGTGACCACAGCCTTATGCATAAGGCGCTTTCGCAATTTCGCATTTCGCGAGTCTGGAGATGAGGAATCTCGACTCTCCAAGTCGTGATCACCGAAACTCCGATACGAGCCATAATCAATTGTCTAGATTCATTCTCGACTCAGTGGCTGCGATTGCATCGCGATATCGCATATCGTGAAATCAGGGTTCTTGAGTTCAAGTGATTTTGTCATTTCAAAGTCCCGATCCCCAATACTCCATGCGGAGGATCAACGGTCCAGATCTCATTCTCGATTCAATGGCTGCGATTGAATTGTGATATCGTATATCACGAAATCGGGGTTCTTGATGTCAAGTGTTCTTGTCACTTCAAAGTCCCGATCCCCGATACTCCATGCAGAGGATCAATGGTCTAGATCTCATTCTCGATTCAATGGCTGCGATTGAATCGTGATATCGCATATCGCGAAATCGGGGTTCTTGATGTGAAGTGTTCTTGTCACTTCAAAGTCCCGATCCCCGATACTGACTGGAATTAACGGTCCAGATCAAAGCTTGATCTGACGGCTCAGATTTCATCGCGATTTTGCATATTGTGATTGCGCCCACTTCTCCTTACACTTTAAAGACCGTGCAGATTCTCCTCGATCCAACGGTGGTCGGACCCTGCGTTTGGATCTAACAGCTGAGATCTGTCTCCCTCTTCAACTCGTGATCCTCAAGACTCCGATAGGGAGTCGAATCAATGGTCCACATAACCTCTTGAGATGGACGGTCCTCCTGCTTTCGAGATTTTGTGAGCCCTCTACTCCTTGCACTTTAAAGAACGTGCAGGTTCTTGTCAATCCAATAGTGGTCGGACCCTGTGCTCGGATCTAACGCCCGAGATCTATCCTTCATATCTGTGCGCTCCTTTTGTCTTCATTTAGATCTGACAACCATCGGGAATTCAGGATGAGATCTAGCGATCACTGGCGCTTCTCCTCCGGAGCGTACTTTGTCCATGTTTTGCCTTTGCTACATACTCTGATCTTTCCATCAATGACAAGCTTATTTTTCCTGATAACCTGCCAACAATCCTCCGTACATTCTTCCTGTACCCATGCCATCTTCATTGTTGTACTTTCCATCAATGACAAGAATATGCTACCTGTTAAACATTTCCAACACTTATCATGATTGATAAGATGCACAAATGGATGAACTTCAAAGTGGTCCCCTTATGGTGAAAGACCTCACGGGAAGACGCTTTGCGGATTGAGTTATCCTAGAAGAATGGTTGGAGGACCCATTCTCTCATTATTGTCTTATCATGATTGATAAGGTACACAAATGGATGAACTCCAAAGTGGTCCCCTTATGGCGAAAGCCCTCATGGGAAGACGCTTTGCAGATTGAGTTATCCTAGAAGAATGGTTGGAGGACCCATGCTTGTATGTGAAATAACGAGATGAAGATCAAGGAAATTGTTGGTGAAACTATCCTAGATGGATATTGCTTGTGATTCCATTTCTGGTGGTATGTGGAATGTCACATAACTCTTCATGGTTTGAGAGTTATGGCCTTACGAAGATGAAGGACCCGCACATGAAGGCTTGAAGCCCCCAAGGTCAAAGAAGTCAAAGTGACCTAAACGAAGAAATAATTATTTAAATGATAAAGTAAAGTGACAAAGTCAAGGTGGATTATTTAAATAATAAAGAGAAGTGAAAAAATCAAGAAATGATAAAGGTGACAAAATCAAGAAGGAATATTTATGGAAAGTGGTTAACCCTAAAAGTTAGGAAAATAGGTTAAGTGACCTAGAAATGGGTTAAGTGACCTAAAAGAAGAAATCATTATTTAAATGATAAAGTAAGGTGAAAAAGTCAAGGTGGATTATTTAAATAATAAAGAGAAGTGAAAAAAATCAAGAAATGACAAAGTAAGATGAGAAAATCAAGAAGGAATATTTAAATGATAAAATATTGGAGAAATTTCTATTTATGGAAAGTGGTTAACCCTAAAGTAAGGAAAATAGGTTAAGTGACCTAGAAATGGGTTAAGTGACCTAAAAATGGGTTAAGTGACCTAGAGGATGAAAGTATAAATAATATAGAAATGGTCTCTTGTAGATCATCCTTTTTGTGGATCAATGGAGAGCTTCTTGTGAGCATATATTTTGGAGTATTGATGGAGATCTTCTTGTGAGAGCTTCTTGAGCATTTTTGGTGTGGAAAACTTGAGCATATTGAAGATCTATAGGTGACTGAGGTAACCAAGGATATCTAAGCCAAATTTCAGAAGGAATATGAAGAAAAGAGGGCCGGAATTGAAAGGAGATCAAATTCTATTGATGATGCTTTCAAAGGTATGTTATTTACAGGTCATCTCACCATTTTCTCTATAACATTTTTTCTATAATGATTCAGATCGTGAAATTGATATGTGATTGAGAAAACATATCCAAGTATCTGTGGTAATAAATTCAAATTGTGGAGATGATTTGTTGATGATATGTTGCTGATATATATTCACATAGAACTGATTATAAATGACAGCAATGAGTAATGAGAAAATGTTAAATGGTAACTAAGGAGTTTTTGTGTAAGAGGGAAGTTTTGGGAAAAAGATCACCACACTCATTCACCCCCCCCTCTAAGTGTGGTAGGTGTGTCCAACATCATGGACATGGTTTCTAAGCAAGACAAGGATATTTTTAGTTTTTGTTTGTTTGAATCTGAGAATATATTTTAATTCTCTTAGAATTTGTGTGATTTTGGGGTTTGTTTCATCTCAGTTTTAATTATACGAATGGAGGACTTGTAAATTCATGTTGAACAATGTTGTTTTGACTTTCTCAAATTAAAAAAAAAAAATACAATGAGATACACACTTTGCCATATATGCAACCCATTTCCATGGGAAAAAACATGGTTTTTTTATATGCAAATTTGATTATGGATTTTGATTGTGAAACAAAGAACATAATTTTTGATGAAAAAGTTTAGGAACAAAGCCATTCTACACAAGGATTTACACTATTTCGTATGGATGCTTCAAAGAATATGTTGTCCATTGTGAATTCAGGCATTATAGCTATTTTTTAATAGTGTAGTGACTACTATTCTAGTACAAAAAGTAAGAAGGAATAGAGTGCCACAACACAATCAATTATAAGTATGAAACACAGGGATACCATAAAATGCATATAATATATACTTATCCTCCATAAACACACACACACACACACACACACACACACACACACATATAAACAAATCACAATATATTATTAATATCACACAACTATACATAATATGTTGATAATATATCAACACTACATATAGGTTGCTCATAACGTATTGCCGAGTAAGTGTGTGTGTTTTAAAAATGGGGACAAACTTGCTCCAAAAGGTTCATTTTATAATTTCGATCCAAAATTTCCATTTTCGATACAAAATTTTATAATTGCTCTTTCAGGTAAAAATTTTGAATTATAAGTCATAAGCATGTAGCTTTCAGTGTCTGGGATCAAGTTTTAGCTTCAACATTGTGAGAAGTTGTATAGGTAACATGCAATCTTAAGTAATTTACATACTAATAATTGTATTTCCTTGTCTTGTTAAGGGGCTCATACTCTGTAGCATTTTCTCACTGCAACTGATTTTCAAACAGATTTTTTAACTTTTCATCCTCAAGTCAAGTTGATGCAACGTGTTAGAATTTTTAACTTTTCAACCTCAGGTCAAGTTGATCCCACTCTGGTTGAATGGTGTACTTGATGGAAATGAATGTAAGGCTCTGCAACTAGGTTTAGGGTTTATGGTTTTCAACCGCACTGCCACAACTCTTGCCCCACTAGGGCTCATCACTCTGAAGGAAGGAGGGCCGAACGACGCCTCTTACAGCTAGGCCACTGCGAATGGAAGCTCTGGAGAAGGATTAAAATAGCCAACCTTTGAGCCCTCACATGATTTGCGCTCAAATCGTTTGATGGAAGGAACCTTCAAGGATCGGGAGATGGATATTGATCCAGAGAACGCGGCTACAGCTGATACAACGTCAAATCCATGGATGCTAGGAAAAGGCATCCCACAAGCACCACAGGCCCAAAAATACATCATTAGCTCACCACGCATAGAAGAACAAAAGAAATATATGAGAGACTACGCCCTAGTAGGAAAATTCCTAGAGCTTTGGCCTTCAGAGCAGGATCTGATCAAATGGATACAATATTGCTGGAAGCTAAAAGGACACTATGAACTGCAACTGGGTTCCAAGGGTTTCTTCACAATCATATTGCACAACCTCGAGGACCGCAATCGCATTTTTGATGGAGATCCTTATTTCAATAACTCAGCCAGACTCTTCTTAAGATTCTAGACCGAGAAGTTCAGCCCTGAAAAGGAAGATTTCGCCCATGCACCAGTATGGATTAGACTATACTCTCTCCACCAGGAATTATGGTTGGAAGAGGTATTAGATGGTATAGGTAACACCATCGAAATATATGTTAAGTCTTCAGAGGCCACCAAGTAGAGGCGATACACCTCTTATGCACGCATATGCGTATACCTGAACATAGCTAAGCAGCTACCGGGATCCATAATTCTCGAATACCATGACGAGGATTGGACCCAAACCATCGACTACGAACACATTCCATTCAGATGCAAGAAATGTCATGAGCACAGACATCTCTTCAGAGAGTGCCCCCTCAATGTTGCTCACAAAGAAGGGAACCCAGAAGGCGACAACGACAAGGATGGCTTCACTCAACTAGCAGGAAAAAGAAGACAAGGAGGACGAAAGAAACCAGCCCAAGTAAGTAAGGATCCTTCCACTAGTAATAAATATGCGATACTACAAGATCAACCAAAGAATCCATCAACCTTCATAAGCCCCAATGAACTCCACGTGGATAACCTTCCCCAATCTATGAGCTCAGGGGAAGAACGACCATTACAGGTGAAGGAATCAGATCACCCATCCCTAGATCCTGCTATTGGCTAGCAAGATTTTCTGGAGATAGAGGATGGTGACGCTGAAATGGAGCTAGAAGAGCAAGAACTAGCTGGGGTGGATCTGGAGCACCTCGAACAGGCCTACAGGAATAAAACATTGTACACCATACCCAGGGATAAATTATGGAAGGTGCACAAGTTCTTCCTTAACTCCTCCACTGGATCCACAGCTTGATCCAGCAAGGGCCTAGGAATACAGGGCAATCAGTCAAAGAATCAGAGAAAAACTCAGAAATATGAAAAGAAAAGAGGAAGGAAGTCTACCAACAAGCTTATACAAGAAATAGGCCACTTCATGGTAAACTCAGGGTAAATCCACCTTATCTTGGACAACTTTCCTCTTCTCCCCACCCCTCCATCATCATGAAGATTATATCCTGGAATATAAGAGGCCTCAATGGACGTAGCAAGCAAAAAATTCTACGAGATCTGATCTTTTCAAAAAAACCAGACATATTATTATTACAGGAAACAAAGTGCACAACCGAAGATATTGACAGGCTACTCCCCCATTGTTGGAAGCAAGGGGAAGCAATTTCAACCGCAACCACAGGTACAGCTGGAGGACTAGGTATCCTCTAGAGCACCAACTCATTGCTGATGGAGAACTTTATCACTACCAAGTGGTCCATCACTCCAAATTATAGGCTTATTGGTTCTAACAAGCCTGGACACCTGACCAATGTCTATGGACCGGCCAACCCAAAGGATAATCAAGCCTTTCTCAGGAATTTAGAATACCTATCCAACCTAACTAGGCATAACAGATGGATTGTCGATGGAGATTACAATCTCATATGCAGTCTGGAGGAAAAAAAATGGGGATCAAGATGCCTGGATCAGGACTCCAGTGAATTCAATAGCCTCATTGACAACCTCAACCTCATTGACCTGGAAGCCATCAATGGCATCCATACCTAGACAAATATAAGAACCGGATCACATCAAATCGCCTACAAACTAGATCGATTCCTCATCTCTGACTCCCTTATGCTAGAAGGAATAGCTCTGGAAGCTAGCATTATGAATGTCCCTGGTTCGGATCACTGGCCCATTCAACGATGGTTGGACATGCTAGCCACTCCAGGGAAAAAACTCCCTAGGTTTGAACAGTTTTGACTCGACCACCTAGATTTCCAAGCAAAGATCCAGGATTGGTGGAGGGAGGCAGAGGTCCCCCGCGGCTCCAAGATGTACAGATTTCAGCAAAAGCTAAAGAACCTCAAGAAAATACTCAAACTCTGGAATAAGCAAATCTTTGGCAATATCTTTGATTCCCAAAAGTAGCTATAAAAACAAATGGGTGTGATTCAAAATCAAATCCAGTTGCAAGGGCTAACGAGTGAGCTTAAAACCCATGAAGCAAAAGTAAATCAACAACTAGAGGCCAGAAAAGGACAAGAAGAGATTTTATGGAAACAAAAATCACGCATCCAGTGGCTCAAGGAGGGGGACCAAAACACCAAATTCTTTCACAGAACCGTCATTCACTGTCGTCATACTAATAGAATTACACACTTAACCTCCACCAATGGTGAGCCCATTTATTCCCATGAAGACCTAGAGATGACACTGATAGACTATTACAAAGATCTCCTAACGGAACCACTCCCAGATAGATCTGAGGCCATAGCTAAGGTCATGCAACATGTGCCCTCCCATGTCACTCCAGATCAAAACTCAGCTCTGGTCCAGCCTATTACAATTGAGGAGGTGGATCAAGCACTTCAGGACACCCCCAAGTGCAAGGCACCTGGCCCCGATGGCTTCACCAGCGATTTTTTCCACCATTGTTGGTCATTGATTAGGGTAGAGGTGTGGGAAATTATTGAAGATTCCCGATCCACAGGACAATTCCTTCAAGCTCTCAATGCAACTTTCCTCACCCTCATCCCCAAAGAGGGGCAGGCTCACCATCCTAAGTAGTTCAGACCCATAGCCCTCTGCAATGTCATCTATAAACTTCTAACGAATGTGATCGCACGAAGACTCAAGCCCATCCTACCAACAATTATCTCTCCGAAGAAATCAGGCTATGTTGAGAGCAGACAAATCCTAGACATTGATCCAAAGAACGTGGCTACAACTTCTACAGATGGATATTGATCCAGAGAATGCGGCTACAGCTGCTACAACGTCAAATCCATGGATGCTAGGCAAATGCATCCCACAAGCGCCACAGACCCCAAAATACATCATTAACTCACCACGCATAGAAGAACAAAAGCAATATATGAGAGACTACACCCTAGTAGGAAAATTCCTAGGGCTTTGGCCTTCAGAGTAGGATTTGATCAAATGGATACAATATTGGTGGAAGCTAAAAGGACACTATGAACTGCAACTGGGTTCCAAGGGTTTCTTCACAATCATATTGCACAACCTCGAGGACCGCAATCACATTTTTGATGGAGGGCCTTATTTCTATAACTCGGCTAGAGAGGCCTATCACATCAAAACTCAATCAGACCCTCCACCCACAAGGAAAGTATGGAGCAAAATCTACGACCTTAAACATTGGCCTAAAATCACCCTCTTTCTCGGGCTCGTCACCCATTCAAGCATTCTCACCTGGGATAACCTCTCAAAAAGAGGTTTTGTTGGGCCGTCTATCTGCATACTCTGTGGTGAAGCAGCTGAAACCATGAATCACCTCCTCAATTCCTACCCTTATATTGCTCAAATATGGGATCAAACTGCACTTATTATGTGTACCTCAGATCATAAAAGAGACAACATCATTGATACAATTACAGATTGGAGGGACCAAGTGTTCCAATATTCCCTCCTAAATCGTATATGGAAATTACTTGCCGGATTCACTCTTTGGAAGGTATGGAAGGAAAGAAATAGAAGGCTTTTCAGGAATGATTCCCTCCCATGGCACCACTGCTGGAACCAATGTCACCTCAATATTCTGGAAACTCTCAACCTTCAGCTTTGGTCTGAAAAAAATTTGATCAGCAACCTCTCAGAACTTCTGATCCTTCAGTACTGGAAGCCCTCCCAAATACTTCACCCACTTTTCCCCACTTCTTCTTCTCCCCCTCCCAGTAGCCCCTCCTCTTGGTCCACCCCCCCAGTCAACTTCATCAAGCTCAACTTTGACGGAGCCTCTAAAGGCAATCCAGGAGTAGCAGGTTACGGAGTAGTTTTTCGCAACCACCATGGAAACATCATTCTCATTAACGCAGGATCCCTTGGTCACACCACAAACAATACAATGGAACTTTGGGGGCTCATTAGAGGACTGCAATTAGCCATCGATCATAACTTCACCAAGATGATTGTAGAAGGAGATTCTCAAATCATCATCAATCTCTTCAGCAAAATTTTAAATGGAGCAGACCCAGAAAGAATATCACCCAGTTGGAGACTCTCACACAGGTTAAAGACTATCACGGATCTGCTACAACCCAATCAGGCCTTTATACATGTTCATATCAGGAGAAAGGCGAATCAAGTTGCAAATGAACTGGCTAATCTGGAGACCAACTGGGACGGACCAGATCTCCTTTACAAAACATCCCTCAACCCTGATCACCCTATTCTTCAGCAATGCATCCGCAAGGCTGTGGAAGTGGACAAACCCCCGGATGGGGTGTTAGTGTGAGACAAATGGTGCGAAGTGGGAGAGCAGTCAGGCCAGGAAGGCAAGGAGCCATGTGCTGGGCTCATTCCAATTATCGCCGCTTTGACCCTACATTAATTCGACTTCATGTTGCTACAACACCATTAACTCTGGTGTGCCCAACCCTCATTACCAACTTCACTATGGATTTTTCGTCTACAAGTGTTTTTCATCCTCGCTCGAGGACCGACCCCCACATACCTCCACTGCCCTGGCCTGGATTAACCTGGACTTTCATGGTGTTCATAGCCCTCAACCCTCTCCAGGCTCTCTACATTTGCCTGGAGCACCTAGCTATTATCTGCCTTCAAACGGAGCACATTATGTCGCGTCAAAGAGGAAGGCCACGAAGAGGATCTCCATGGCATCCTCCTCTGCCCCAAACCTCTGTTTCTCCCCCTGGTTCACCCTCCACATTCTCCTTACCGCCTTTGCAGCCCGAGATGGAACCTCTTGCCTCCTCCACCTCGCTTGCCTCCCGGTTCGAATGCCTAGTCATTACTGATAGCTCGTCGGGGTCTCTTTCACAATTTCTTGCCGTCCCACCGAACTTTAGAACCAGCGAACCTTCTCTTGTACCACTAGCTTGCTCCTCACAGCCACCCATGGGGGCGCCACCTCTTCTTCAAAGTGCCCGAAACAACGCGTACGCGTCTACCAACTTCATCCCTGATTCGCAGCTAAAAGAAAGTTTAACCATTCTCTATGGTCTAGTCTTCGAACTCCGTCAGGTAATGGAGGACCTCCAATTTCGACTGTA
Source organism: Picea engelmannii (assembly GCA_009831015.1). Classification (NCBI taxonomy): domain Eukaryota; kingdom Viridiplantae; phylum Streptophyta; class Pinopsida; order Pinales; family Pinaceae; genus Picea; species Picea engelmannii. Next base: position 102,649 of record ML778391.1, on the reverse strand, counting down.
GATTATGGATGGAAAGATCTCGACCCTCCTTCAGATTCTATCCACCTTCCAGGATGCTTTCTCCTCCACTCCAGAAGGCGAGACTTCAACAGAGGAACCCCATGCAAAGGGCGACGACAAGAATGCTCAGACGCAACGTTTAGCAGAGGTCGTTGTGGAGCAGGTCAAGCATGAGGACATGGAGACTGCGACAGCTACATGCCAACATGTGTACAGTCTGCCTGAAGATACCCTGCCAGCTACCAACAGGGATGAGATCAATGTGGATGCTGACATGCATTTGGAAGGCAAAGAGACACCCATTCAAGAGGAACCTTGGTACGCGACCGTTCCAGCCACCTGGCTAGGTTACTCGCAAAGTGTTTGACCCCACAGGGGTTCTTTTCTCTTTAATAGTTTCTTTTCTTAGTTGTAGCTTAGTCAACTTAGTTCTATGTTATACGACTATCAGAATGTAAAATGCTAGACTTACCCGACTGGCTGAACTGGTTTCCCCTCTATTGGGGCAGTTCAGTAATTACAGTGCGGTTGTTTTCAATTTTTTGTACCTCTGGTGTGGTTTTCTGAAGGCCCTTTATATATAAAATCCCTTACTTACAAAAAAAAAAAAAATTGATCCCACTCCAACTCCTTCTTATGCCATGCAACTACAACATAATTGTCCCATCGATGTAAATACTAGTGTCGTAGTAAGCATGGATCCACTAAATCCCACACAATTTGATAATATTTACTACCGGGATCTATAATCTCATCAAGGGCAATTCACTTCGGATGAAGTCATATTCATTGACTCTCATTCTTCAAGCACTGTGAATAACTTTGCAACGAACACAGGTTCTTTTCAAACTGCTTTTGGTATTGTCATAAAAAATCGTGGTCGAACACCAATTAAGATGGGAAGCAAAAGAGAAATAAGGAAAAATTGCAGTGCCTAAGCAAAATAAGGCAAAATTGCGGTGACTTTAATTCATAGTTTGATGTTACCTTGACTTCATGAACAACAGTTAAGACGGTTAGTGAAGGAGAAATAAGGAGAAATTGCAGTGCCTTTAATTCATAGTTTGATGTTACCTTGATTTCACTTATCATAGCGATTTCATATTTCTTATTTGCTAGCACCTAAATAAGATATTTCAAATAGAATAAATGATGGTGGTGTGGACGCAACTATGAATAAAAGAATTCACATAAAGATAATGAAGTATATGGACACGTATGTTTAATATCAGATTTTTGTTTAATATGAGGTTTTGAAATCCATCTACTAAATGATTTTTATGAACTTATAATAAGTGTGTACTTTGATTTTTGTCATTCCATTTTTTTATACTAATTAAAAAAAATTATACAAATGAAAATGTTTGTGTATTTTAATTATTATATTGTTCTTGAATTCTCCATTATGAAAAGTCCTAAAATTTTTGAACAACATAATCATTCATTCATTTAGACATTCTCTTTTCTTCACTCAAGGATATGTTAAAAGATGTTTTTTGATTTGTTTTATTTTTATAACAAATTATATTTCTGTAATAAATAGCTTTAGATAATATCAAACCTAAAAAATGAAGATATGTGACATCTTTTATTTTGATCATCCTATTTTCTCACAAGATATGATGTTCATAAGTTATAAAAAAAATAAAATTCTCACAAGATATGATGTGAATAAGTTAAAAAAAAAAAACATATGTTACTAAATTTTGATTTTGTTTGTACGTTCCCTTCCCCGCAATATGGAATGAATATTTTACTAATTAATACACGTTGCCTGAAGAGAAGGTAGTCAGTTATAATGTAAGTAAATCCACCTTATTAAACTATTTAAAACAACTGCTATCGATAAAGATTCGTTTGCCACGTAGCAGAGCCTACAAAGACGTTCAAGAGCTATCATATGTCTCAATCGACAATGTTAAAACCCTAATTCGAACCAACCGACAAAAAGCGGCAGGAAACCAACCGGCAAAAAGCGGCAAGAAACTAACTGTGTTATAAAAACGGTATTTCGGAGATGTGAATTAATTGAGAAGCGAAGAGGAAGGGTGGAGAGGTCGACGGTTCGATACAGCTACATAGGGTTTCACGAGCTTGTCCGTGTGCACAAGTCGAAGGCCAGTTTAGTTATACAATTTGTTAGTTGCTGGGCCGGCCGGATTTCTCGAAGCGAACTGAATGAAGCAGGCTGTAGTTTCGGTTCCATGACCATGATGAGCAAGAGGCGAAGCAACAAAAAAGGAAGCACACTCATAGCATTTTGTATTCCATGACCATCTCTGGGTCAATTCGGCACCACCTCGGTAGATATCCGGTCCGTTTGCAGGAGGAAGTTAGAATCGGTCAGAAGAGACGGAGGGACGGATTTAGCACGGCAGTTCTCCACACCGGCGCCGGCGGTGTTTCAATGGCTGGTCATTCGGTCGACATCAACCGGCCTAGATGTAACGAATTTGATTCTGGAAATAAAAAGGGATCAGTATGGCACCCAAACAGAGCACCAGCGGTAGGCTTTGGTGTCGATGGTGTGGAGGCTCAGGAATCAGTTAACTCTGACTCTTGTAAGACCAGAAACCAAAGCCAACGGGTTCCTGCTTTGTTGCGAGGTGAGTTTTTATATAATATACCGATCTTGGTGATGAAGCTTAGTGTTTGAATTAATCTATGGGTTTATTTCATTAACTATGAACAATTTTTTGTTTGAGATTAGCCATTTACATTGGATCCAAACCCACCTTTTTTTTCTGAACTGCAGAATCAAGGGTCTGCCACAGACATCAATCGAAAGGAGATGAGCAGAGGATCAGCATAAACAAAGCGACTGACCAGGCAGCCATGTCGACCGAACCGAAACGCTACAGAGGAGTTAGAAAGAGGAGTCGGGGTAAGTGGGCAGCAGAGATTCGTGATCCAGTAGAGGGCGCCCGGGTATGCCTGGACACCTTTAATACCGCAGAGGAGGCGGCTCATGCTTACGACGAGGCTGCTTGCAGGTTAAGAGGATCGCGAGAAAAACTAAATCTCCCAGACAAAGTGTGTCGAAGGGACAGAAATTCTCAGCACCCTCATAGCCCCACTAAAGCAAGGGAATCACAACATTATGCTGTAGTCGGGCATTTGAATCCAATCACCGACTGTTCGTTTACTGTCGCCTTAATCTCGCAACATTTTCCAGGATTTCATCTTTATGTTAAGTTGTTGCAGAATCCGGGTCTCTCTTCGCTCCCTCTTATCCAGCAGTATCTAGCAATGTCACTCTCTAACCACTCTTTGCAACAACCCCCTTCATGTACAGTTCATTCTAGGCCTACAGAAAGCGCCCCTGCGGCTTCTAGATCGGCCTGTCAGCATCCTATTCCCAAACAGCCCACCTCGCAACCTTACAGAGAAAGTACAGTACACTGCCGTCGAAGTCAGACATTGATTTCATCATCCTATAAAGATTCAAGTCCTACTTTATCAATCCA
>ML778391.1:45189-72634 GCA_009831015.1 Picea engelmannii | reverse complement strand
GAAATCATTATTTAAATGATAAAGTAAGGTGACAAAGTCAAGTTGGATTATTTCAATAATAAAGAGATGTGAAAAAAATCAAGAAATGATAAAGTAAGATGAGAAAATCAAGAAGAAATATTTAAATGATAAAATATTGGAGAAATTTATATTTATGGAAAGTGGTTAACCATAAAATAAGGAAAATAGTTTAAGTGACCTAAAAATGGGTTAAGTGACCTAGAGGATGAAAGTATAAATAAGATAGCAATGGTCTCTTGTAGATCATCCTTTTTGTGGATCAATGGAGAGCTTCTTGTGAGAGCTTCTTGAGCATTTTTGGTGTGGAACGCTTGAGCATATTGAACATATATAGGCGAATGAGGTAACCAAGGATATATAAGCCAAATTTCAGAAGGAAGGTGAAGAAAAGAGGGTCGGAATTGAAGGGAGGATAAATTCTTTTGATGATGCTTTCAAAGGTATGTTATTTACAGGTCATCTCACCATTTTCGTTATAAAATTTTTTATATAATGATTCAGACCGTGAAATTTCTATGCCATTGAGAAAACATATCCAGGTATCTGTGGTAAAAAATAAATCTTGTGAGTCATTTTATTTTTGGAGTTACACGCCGTGGAAAATAGGTTTTGTGGCTAGTCCTGAAACTAGTAAAAAACGAGTGGTTCAGGTAAAAACGTCATAACTTATTCATAACGGATCCAAATTCAGTGAAACAAATTGTGTTGTTTAGGGTATAGTCTATAGTATTATTTTTAATAGTTTTAGATCATTTAACCAAATATTCCATGAGGGGAACGCTCTACAAGGTCACTCTCTAGAATAAGCCAAAATTCAACAAGGTATGCCATTTTTGCTATAACACCTTTTATGAGAGGTTCCAAGTAGTGTCACATCGATGAATTGCACAAAACACATTGAAGAACATTGTGTATCAGTTTCAGATCTTTATTCATTACAGGTACAAAGTGATGATTATTTCAAGTTGGGGTTGTTGACTAATCCAAAACTAGTCATGGTTGAGACAAGCAGTTGATGAGTTGGCACATACATAAGGTGTATAGTTGATGATGTTGGTACATATTGATGAGTCATTGTTGATGATTATTTGACACATTATTGGTATATACTTGGTACATGATTGGATGCACTTGTTTATGGTACAGGTTGATTAGAGGTTGTTTGGCACAGGTTGGTGCATGGTTGATGCACTTGTTTATGTTGGCAGATTGATATCTGTTGAGGATTGTTGCCTCATCTCAGTTGGTGTTGAGAATGTAAGACAAGTCTTTCATATAGAGATGGTTCTCTTGTAGAGTTGTACTCTATTCAGTTGTTGCTGAAAAACCCCCAGATTGAAGTCCATAATAAAAAGAAAAATTGCACATACATCTTGTGTTCTTTGTGTTCCTTGTGGAGATGATTTGTTGATGATATGTCGCTGATATATATTCACATCTAACTGATTATAAATGACAACAATGAGTAATAAGAAAATGTTGAATGTTAACTAAGGATTTTTTGTGTAAGAGAGAAGTTTTGGGAAAAAGATCCCTACACTCATTCACCCCCTCCCTCTAAGTGTGGTAGGTGTGTGCAACAATTGGTATCAGAGCGAGCCTTCATTACAAGCCTTAACAAGCTTGAAGGAGATCCATAGACACACAAATGGATGACGAAATACCAATCCTTGATGAGGAAAACTATTCTACTTGGAGAATAGAGATGAGAGTGTATTTAAAGACAATGGGAGAAGCTATTTGGAAAGAAGCCATTGGTGGATCAGTTTCATTGAAGAACAAGTCAAAGTTTGCAGCTCAAAGGGAAGGAAAGATCCACCATGTCCATGTTTTGTACAATTTCTCTAAACGTACGGGCGCTTGTCTTTTAAATTTTCATTGTTTGAATATCATAGTTCAGTAATTTGCAGACAATTTTGTTGAGCTGTCATTAGAAATTTTCAAATACAACGTAAGAATGACATAATATTAATGTAATAATCAATGACGTTGGGATATAATGTTGTCTTTTTAACAGAGTTGGAGATTCCAAATGCACGCAAATAAAATCTGTCTTTTTACGCCGATAGCGATCCCTCCGTTGTAAAGTGGAAAATAATTTGCCTTTTTTAAGTATGCGTTGTTTAACGGTTCAATGAAATGAGTTTTTTCGTTGTAATTTGCTGATATGATATAATGAAATGAGTTTTTTGGTTGTAATTTGATATGATATAATGAAATGAATTGATTTTTTGTTGGGTGGTAATTTGTTGATATAAATTTGTTTGCCATTACAATTTTTTTTTGTTGTTTAAAATTTTGAATGTAAAAATGAATTTAGCATGTAAATTTTTTTTAGATATTAAGATTATATAAAAATAATCACTCAAATCTGTAAATCTAACAATTTCATTTCCCAATTTCATATCCCATTTAGAATGTACACCTTAAAAAACTCACCCCAAAAAATTAATTTAATTTCATATCCCATTTAGAATGTACACCTAAAAAAACTCACCCCAAAAAATTAATTTAATAAAATATTTCCATATTGTGGCTCGGTTGGCTACGCTGTTTCCATGTAGTGGCCCGGCTGTTTCTAATCCCAAGATTAGAAACAGCCGATAGCGATCACTCCCTTGGAAAGTGGAAATTAATTGGTCTTTTTTAAGTAAGCGTTGTCTAATTTCGTCGTAATTTCTAAATCACTCAAATCTGTTTCTAATCCCAAGATTAAACGTATTCAAGATAATCTGTTTCGCCTCTTTTTTCTTATGGTACATGGCATAATATTATATTGTATTATTATCATACTATTTATTTAATTAAGGATATCATGATAATGTAATTAGAATAATATCATATTATGATAAAGGGTGTATAATTACAATGTATATAATCCTTATTTGAGGTTTTTTAGATATAAAAATAAATAATAAAGTTCTTAATAATATAATTTATACAATTTATAAGATATGTATTATCTTCTTAATATAGAATAGATATTAAATAATTTCTATGCATAATGTATATTGGTAGGTTATGATAAAAAAAAATTGAAAAATATATCAATAAATTTGAAGGTTATATAATGTATATGATGATGATGATGTATATAGAATTTTGTTTTTGTGCTCGAAAAGCATTAAGAGAAACTTTCCAAGATCACCATACTTTTGTTGAGTTAAGAGGTTAGGAAGGTTGGTAGTGTGATAAAGCATTAAGAGAAGCTTTCCAAGATCACCATACTTTTGTTGAGTTAAGAGGTTAGGAAGGTTGGTAGTGTGATAAATATTTTGAAAATGAGATCTAATATGGGTATGGGTTGGACAATCTAAGAGAGAGTGCTTTTCATCTTCAACATTCTTAGTGTCACAAAGGTGACACACTCTTTCATCCCATGGCGTTTTAGGAATTGACCAGAATTGAGTTTCACTATTGCGCTCCTTCAATTTTGATTTGACGTTTTTTTAATAGTATCTTTATTTTGCAAAATGGTTTCTTCGATGATTCCCCAATAGTTTATCCAAGATTGGACGTCTTATGCCATGCGGATGGTTATTATGACTTGACTTTGAAGAAATTTTAGGTAGCCTCTTGTCTTCTATGTTGTTTAATTTGTTCTTAGACATTAGGTATCTAGTCATAGGGATGCTCTCAATGAGGGAGAGACTTCTTTCTAAGAGGAGGATGGGATAGGGCGTATTTCCTTTAATTTTGAGATTATAGGTTATAAAATTCTTTTGTATTTGCTCTATCTTTCTCCAAGATTCAGGATTCACGAGAGATACTACAACCCACATCCATAAATAATAACAGGTGTAACAAGACTCTCAAAGAGGAGTTTCTTCTTATCCCAACTCCAAAGATCAATTGATTTACAATTGTTTTCAAGCCCATAATAAGCTTTCCATCCCCCAATAATCCTTTTCTCAATGTTATAATTCCAATTGAGCTTGTGGTGAATATCAATTCCAAGATATTTGTATGAAGTCACTTCTCCAAGTTGTTGTTGTCATATACAAAGGTATCGTAAGGTATCTTATTGGATTTAATAATCATGACCTTAGTCTTATTAGTATTAAGAGTCACTATCGTATATTATTAGGAGTGATACACATATTAATCCTTGAAGATTTTTAGTTGGTTTTCAAGATCTTTATTTGAGATTTTTAAAATATAGAAATAAATATAAAAAAAAATATTAAAAATCTCAAAATTATAATTTATAAAATTTACAAAATATATATTATTTTCTTAATATAGAATAGATATTAAGAACATTTAATGCATAATGTGTATTGGCAGGTTATAATACAAAATTTTGTGAAATATCATATTAAATGTGTATTGGTAAGTTATGATACAAAATTTAGTGAAATATATAAATAATTTCTATGTTAGTAGTGATATAGAGATTAATACCACTTAATATTTATTTTTTAATACAAGATGATTAGTTAACAATATATTATTATTAAATTTTGTTAAACCATATACTAAATTTATTAATTGTTAATTGTTTTATCACCTTTAATATTTTAATAAAAAATAAGAAATTTGATTACTTTATAAAAATATTTAATAAAAATAATCTTGATTTCATATTGACGTAGATGTTAAATCTCTTAAAAAAGAGAAAGTTCAGAGAATTTAAAGTCAAATCTCAACAATTCAAAAGAGGGGGAGAATCAACAATTCAAAGGAAGGGAGAAGGGAGAATGTCACAAACCAATTTTCCATGTGTTAAATAAAAGAATATATTGAAAATAGTATAATATACAAAATATCAAAACTAATTATTTTCTTTTTTAAATGTGTAAGCATTAAAATAATAAAGCAATATATTTTAAAATAAGGAGTTATTACCATTACGTTAGTGGATTTTGGTGTAAGAGAGTAGATAAACAATTTAAATGAGGGGATAGTAAACTATTGAAAGGAGAGGAGGGGATAATATGTTAAAATTGAAAGGAGAGGAGAGGATAATAGGTTAAAGTTGTTGTGAGCATCAACAATTTAAAAGAGAGAATAATCAACAATTCAAAGGAAGGGAAAAGGGAAAATGTTACAAACCAATTTTCCATATAATAAATAAGAATATATTAGAAATAATATAATATAAAAAATATTAAAATTAATTATTTTCTTTTGTAAATGTGTAAAGCATTAAAATAAAAAATCAATATGATTCAAAATATAAAGAGTCATTACTCTTAAATACTTGCATTTGGTTTAAGAGGGTCATTGTAGTAGATAAAGAATGGGAGAATCAAGATCCAAGTCATCCACATTTAGGTCATGATCTACGTCATAATCTAGGTCATGGTCATGGTAGTCTAGAAGGGATCGATATGTACAATCTAAAAAAAATCTAAGTCATCTCATCCGCAAATATTGATATGTACAATTGATAAAGGATGGGAGTAGAGCTAACCAAGATTTAAGTCATCCGCGATTGGATCACCTTGAAGACAATGACTGAGCTCCACAGCTTCCTGGGCTTTGCCAACTTCTACCACCAATTTTTGGTGAGGTTCTCTCATATTGCTTGGGCCCTAAGCCAAGTGACCAAGGGTGGAGAGAAGGCCAATTTTGTGTGTTCTGCGCCCCAATAGAAAGCACTGGAGAATTTTAAATCCCACCTCTATTTAGCACCAATCCTTATTCTACCAACAACCATTTGATATTGAGACATATGCTTTAGATTATTCAATCAGTGCATTCCTCAATCAACATGGGCATCCTGTAGCCTATCATAGCAAAAATCTATCTGATATTGTTCACAGATACCCCACCTACGAAAAACATATGTACTCCATTGTGCAAGCATGTCGATAGTGGAAGCATTACATTCTACGAAAGGAATCAATCATCCACACTGATCACAGGCATCTACAATTTATGTGTACACAAGGAACATTACAGGATAACCGCCATCAAAAGTGGTCTGTGTACATGGAATAATTCCACTTGAATATCAAGTACAAGAAGGGTAGCACCAACTGTTAAGCCCTAAATAGTGGCACATTACCCCTTAATTGAGGCATATTACATTAGTAATTTTATTTTATTTATGTCGACTTGGGTCCATTAGTTGTAATTGTACCTACTAGTCTCCTATATATACCAAGGAGACCTTTTAATTTGGAATCATCACATATTTGGAAATTTATGTGGTGTTTAAGGAGGTTTCCCCTTAGAAGAGGCTTATTATTTGAAATTATATCTTTTTAAAGGCGTTGAGTACTTATTTTGAGGTTATTTTTATGCTATTTTTATATTTGGTTCTTAACATTTGGAATCGGAGCTCAAGGTCTTGGGGTTTCTACAACGGAGACACCCTCGAATTTTCGCTATAACTTTGTTTATACAATGTTTCAGAAGGAACCCATTGGAGTATAATATTTATCAGACAGTTCAAGGTATGTGGGGTTCAAATTTTAGCTCCTGAGGCCTTATACTTTCGAATATATAGCTTGTGTAAGATAGGGTTATCGAATCATCCTAAATTTAGTCATCACAAAATTTTCTCTATAAAATATTTTATGTAACATTTCAGACCCTGAAATCTATAGGATATTCATAAATTATGTAGGTAGTTGTGATAAAAAATTTAGCTTATGGGTCATCCTACTTTTGTAGATACACACTGTGCAAGATAGGGTATCTGAATAGTCATATTAAATAGTCTCAAACAGGTCTTCCAGGTAAGACAATGATATATTCTTCAATGAGTATCCAAATTAAGTGAGACCAGTTGCATTGGACAATGGACAATTGGTTGTATTTTTGGTACAAGTTTCAGAATCAAATATCATATATTGTCATCTTGGAATGCTTTACAAGTACACTCTTCTACAAGGGAAAAAACTCAGCAAGTTGTGGGGAATTTACCATAACTTCCACTTGGCACATATAATTTTGATCAGACATGTGGCATTGCAGAGAAGAAATATCAGAGAACTACAAAAAAATAAAATTTAGACCCAGAAGGGCCAAAATTTTGGAGATACAACATAATAAATATCATCTAGTAGAACCACTTCGAAATCAAGGTTTACAAGTGATACTTGGACAACATGCCACCAAAAAATGGAACTTCTACACCAATTAAGCCTTCTGACATTCCTACTTTGACTCTTGATGAAGGTGAATAAATGCGTAGGGACATAAATGATTTACAAAAGAACATAGTAAAAAAAGATGAACTATAAGGGATAATGGATTCAACTGAAGCTAAGTTGGAGGCAATAAATACTAAGATGACTGGTTTAAAAAGGGAGATCATGGAAGGATTGAAAAAAATCCTAATAGAGAGGACACCTAAAAGTGAAAATGTATCCCATGAAATTCATAATGAGGACACATGGAAGATGAATCAAGAATGGAGAAAATCCAACTTTGGGTTGAAGACCAACCACTTTCCTAAGACTGATATGAAAAAGTTTGATGACAAGGATCCAATCACGTGGATACTTTAGATGGAGAAATTATTTGATCTACATGATGTGCCACATACACAAAAGGTACAAATTCCTTCTTTATATTTAGAACCAAATCAATTTGTGTGGTATCGATGGATTTTTTCTCGCAAATCACTCATCACTTGGACAATTTTCATGGAAGAAATGATAGAACACTATGGGGATACAAGGAGCAATACCTTATTTATCCAATTGATAAATCTCAAGAAAAAGGGTTCAGTTGTAGACCACATTGATAACTTCCAAAGGATGAATATAAAGGTAACAAATATTCCATATGAGCACCTGATTGATGTATTCATAGGAACTTTAAAGGATAACATTCAACATGAGGTTCACCTTTGGGAACCCAAATAATTGGAGAATGCATTTGGGGTGGCAATAAATGTTAAAAATAAAAATATGGATATGGCTACTAGAAGGACCACTCCTAACATCTATCGAGAGAATAATGTTCCTTCTTCTAAAACACCTCAACCTACAAGGTTGACACCTCAACAATTGGAGGAAAGGAAAGAAAAAGGTTTATTCTTTAATTGTGACAACAATTATAGTAAGGGACATAAGTGTGGTGAGAATAAATTAATCTACATAGATTGTGAAGAGGAAGAAGAACAGGAACATGAACAAGAACCATCTCAAGATGAAAACGTAGAAGCGATTTCTTTTGAAGAGTTGACTTCCACAATATCATGTAATGCATTGGATGGAATTAGCACTCCTCAAACCCTCAATATCGAAGGATATATCAAAAAGAAAAACGTAATAGTCCTAATTGATTATGGTAGTACTCATAATTTCATTCACTATAAATTAGCCAAAGCTCTCAATTGCTTTGTATATCCAGCGCCAGAGTTTCAAGTAATGATTGCAGATGGAGGAACCATCAATTGCTCAGGAAAATGCAATAATATCAATCTTACTATGGGGAAATATGTAATGAATATTCCAATTATTTCTATACCCATGGATGGTGTCGATGTTGTACTAGGAATCCAATGGTTACAATAATTATGAACAATGGATTTTAATTTTCAAGAACTTTTCATGAAAATTTCATTGGAAGGAAGAGAAATTGAGTTAAGGGGTATCACAGGGAAACCCAGTAAGGTGATAAGCTCTAATGTCATGACAAAATTATTGAAAAATGAGCATCAGGGTGTAATTTCACAACTATGCTCACTATATTTTCAAACATCTAAGCCATCTATTCCCCTACATATCCAAGGGATCATTGATAAGAATTCCAAAGTATTTAAAGATATTCCCATTTTTTTTCCACCCACTCGAAATCATGATCATGTTATTCACCTAATTCCTAGTACTGTTAATCCTAACATCATGCCTTACAGATACCCTTATTCCCAGAAGAGTGAAATTGAGCATATGGTTGAAGAAATGTTAGAGGTTGGAATTATTAGACCTAGCCAGAGTTCTTACTCTGCACCGATGGTAATTGTACTCAAGAAAGATGGCTCATGGCATATGTGTCCAAATTATAGAGAGCTCAAAAAGATCACTATTAAAGATAAGTTTCTCATTCCCGTCATTGATGAATTTTTAGATGAACTACATGGAGCAATCTATTTCACAAAGTTGGATCTCCATTTAGGGTATCATCAAATTAGAATGAAGGAAGAAGATATCCCCAAAAAAACAATTCGAACTCATGAAGGCCATTATGATCTTTTGTTCATGCCTTTTGGCCTTACAAATGCACCTTCCACATTCCAAGGGTTGATGAATTCCATTTTCAAGCCCTTCCTTAGAAAATTTGTGTTAGTATTTTTTGATGATATACTAATCTGTAGAAAGTCTTGGAAGGTTCATATGTGACATGTTGACAAGGTGATACAACTACTAAAGGAGCAACAACTATATGCCAAACCATCCAAATTTTTCTTTGGGGTGAAGGATGTAGAGTATTTGGGTCATATTGTATCTCATGAAGGTGTGAAGGTAGACCCTAACAATATTAATGCCATGATGGACTAGCCAATTCCCAAAACATTGAAGAATCTTAGAGGATTTTTGGGTTTGACAGGTTACTACTGCAAGTTTGTTCGAAACTGTGGAAGAATAGAAGCACCTTTAACATGATTGACCCAGGTTCAAGTATGTTGGGTTTCCAGCAAAGCCTCTAAAACTATAACCCCTCCCAGTAAACTAGAAGGAAACGTGACACACAGAGTGCACCGTGCAGTCTCACCCAAGATAGTCTTAATGGGTGGCTGAAATACTCAGGTGTTTGCAGTCTAGGATTGAATGGAGATATCAGAGTGTGCATTGAGAGTTCTATCTAATTTATTAAAGCATCATACTATCATTCCCAATTATGCATGTAATGTAATCAACTCATTAGCTCATTCATTCATCATGCTAACATCTACTTATAAAAAGTAAAACAGACATAAGAATTCAATCAAATAACACAACTTTTACCATGGTTCACCCCCCCTGGGATACATCCACAAATATCTATCTCTCAAGCTCTTCTATTATGGTAGTTCCAAAATTAAGGCGGCACGTGCTTTACAACTCATCCTCAGTCTGGTCGAGATCTATTATGAGGTGGAATAGATCACACCAGTCTCCTCAACATGTGATCTAGCCCTCAAGATCCACCCTCATGACCCCTCTTCATCTCAACAACTTACAAAAACTTACAACAACTTATGAAAAATTCTAAAGAACAAAACTCTCAGCAGAATAATCTAAACTATCATATTAAAAAATAGTTATCAAAAACAAGACTCCTTCATCATCTCTTCAGACTGTCTAAAACCGACCTCTGTATTTTTTTATAATGGACAACCACTGCCTCCCTAGACCTCCTAGGTATCTATATATATACATTTTTGGCTCGTCATCCATTACAATATATTACAAAAAAACTAATTCTAACGTCATTAGGTGTTCCATGCATGCGCGCGTGTCTCTTTCCCTTCCAGCTGTCTGTTTCCTCATGCATGCCTTTCTTCCCAAAATTGTCTTTCTTTCTGATTTTTCCTGCTTCCAACAGGCCCCCAACACTGACATGTGGCTCATCCCGAGCCACCTAACCCCTGTGTGCTTCATCTATCTCCTTTGATATCGCTTGGAACTTCTCCATGAGCTTTGTTTCTTATGTTTGGGCCTGCGTGGTCTTCTCCTTGAGTGCATCCAATATATGCATTGCAATCTCGTTGCTAACCATCCTTGCACATTCTTCCTGGGTTTGTGCCATGTAAGTTTTGGCTTAATATTCTTGTGCAATGACCTCTGCTTCTCACTCCTGGACCGGTTCCATTTGATCCTGGTGCTCCTTTTTATGTGTCGGTGCAGTTATGAGTTATGCATGTAATTTATTCATGTCTTGCGCCCATTTGAAACGCTTCCTGATTGGCATTGTCTTCTGGCTCTGCTTGAGGTCCTGGATAGATGTGCTTATCATTTCTCCTTCTTGGTCCCACTGCTGGACCTATTGATCCTCTTCCAACTTCATCCAGAGCTGCATTTCTTTCTCAAACAAGTCCCCTGACACGTGGAATTTTTGTTCTATCTCTTGCATCTGCATTGTTGCCTCTTGTTTCCTTTTCTCCCTCACCTTCAGTGAAGTGGTAGGTGTGAGATGCTCCTGAAGATTCTTGATCTCATGTTGGTATTGATCGAATGTATGCACAATCTAATCAATCTTGTATGTCATCATGCGGTCAGCCGTATGCACATTTTTTGGGATCTTATCGTAGGCTATGACCACTTTCTGCTCCAGTCCCTTCACGCAGTCCTTCTCATATTTGGTCTCGAGCTTGTCCTGCTCAAGTACCAATTCCAACCTTTCCTGATAATCCTTTGTTTGCTGCAATTTTGTTTTCTCCATGCGTGCGCGAGATTGTACCTCCTGTGTAATGATGACCTGTAGTTTATAAAAGGCCTTGGTTGGTATCTGCAGAAATACCAACCATAGTTAAGACAATTATTTTAGAGTTGTCTATCCCATGATCTCGTCCATGCACAACATCATGGGTGTGATGTGAAATGTTGAGATTGGATGTGTTGTCATCTAGATTGTATCCTGCTTGCATGCTCTAGGTTCTCCTCCTATCTGTGATGCTAACAGGCTCGCTTCTACACTGTTGTTAGCTTCCTGCACTTCCCCAATCTTCTTGAGGAGTTGTTGCATGTATTCCAACTCTTATTCAATTATGTCCCTTTGGCATGCAACATTCTCAAAATCCTCGAATGTACAATCCTATATCATTTGGGCCACCATGTCTACATCATCCTTCATGATCGTGTATTTTGGAGGTGTTTTATGTGCCTTCATCTTTTTACGTGCATCCCCCATCTGGGTGGTTGGCCGCTTAGTCTATCCTAGCTCTTATGGAGTAGCACTTGATGTATTTCCATGTGCTTCCTCAACCTGTTTCTATTGTACCTGTGGCGCCTGTGTGTTGTTCTTCTTCCCCGTCTAGACTCCTGTCTTGGATGTGCCCCCTTTCTTCTGTTGTGGCTTGTTCTAACCTGTACTTGGCTTCTTGGGCACTGTTACTCTCTCAGGTTGTGTTTTTTCCTTCCCTACCTCCTCAGCATGTGTGTGTTCATGTCTTACCTCCTCCTCGTCTATCTCTATAGGTATTTATCGAGTGAATAGTAGAGTCCTCCATTCGTCTTCCCAATCCTTAATGGCCATTTGTCTGTCCCCCTCTGTGATGCAGTAATGCAATTGTAGCCATTGATTTTTGGGGTCCTTCCACACATGGATCCACATCGCATTTCTAGTGGATTTGAAGTTGGCTATGCCTTGATAGTGTGCAACATCTTTCAGGGTTATCCTCCAAGTGTTGGCGATGGTGTCTTGTAGGTCATGGAGATATCCTTCAAATTTGGTTGCATTCGCTTTTCTGTTCTTGGCATCCGAAGTGAATCCAAGCGATAAGTATCATGCTCCATGGTAGGGTTTGGGTCTCATTGCAAAAAATGAGTACTTTGGCTCCTTCCATCCCATAATGGCTATCAGGATGAGTAGCCATGATTTGGATTTTATGAGCAGAATGAAATGACTATGTATTATTAACATGTGCTTAACACAAAATAATAGAGATATAGTAAAATCAACTTTTTGTTCAATAAGGAAATAAGTTGAAACTGTAAAATGGAGTAGAAACAAGCTTACTGGAATGGTGGCGACTTATCTCTGAGAAGAGATGTGACGGTTGCGCTCATTTATAAGAATATGATTACAATGAGGCTTTGAAGGCCTTTTTACAATAAACATGAATTCCAAATAACCTAGACATCCAAAAGCCTAACCCTAGGAGATGAAGCACAAAAAGTCATGTGGGCCCTGTTTGGGTAAGTTAGTACATCAACTTCCCTGGGTCGTAATTTTTGCATATGATCTCGGTTTTAGGCGTATGATAGACCTTTGGAAAGGTATCATTGAGGAGATTCATTTTCGGGGAAATATGGAAGGAAAATCAAAATTTCTTCTGCTTCTCCCAAAAAACATTGTTTAGGGCCTCAAAACGACTCTGAAAGTGAAAAACTGCTAAAAATAGTAAATTATCAAAATTGCTAGAAAACTATTTTGAGCCAGTTGGAAAAGGTGGATGGCCACTGATATCTACCTGGATCAATCCTACCTCCGTAGGAATAAATGGTCTCCATTGCGTTTAGTTCCCCCATAAGATGAGGAAATGTTTATTGAATTTATCCCCGGGTGTGCCATTTGGCTTGGTACAGAAGCTGCCATACATTGACAACTCGATAAAGATGGATCCTTTGTTGTCGAGTGCCCCTGATATGTGTTTAAAATATGATCACTGGATGCCTCTTGTATGAAGTCGGGGTTGATCTCTATTGGTGTCAGTTTTTCTGCTACTTCTGAGGTGTCCAATAATGGTGGGAAATAAGGGCGAAGGAGATCCACGTTGAACACTAGTTGCAGGCCAAGAAAAGGAGGAATGTTGAGCTCAAAAGAATTATCCCCCACAGCCTTGGTGATGGTGTACGGACCATAATGGAGTGGGTGAAGCTTCTGATGGGGTCCTTTAAGGTGTTCTTTCTGCAAGTGCAACCAATCTTTGTCGCCCACCTGAAAGTTATGTGGCACCCGATGTTGATCATGGCATTGCTTGTACTTGTCATTGGACTTATGTAGAATATACTGAACCTATGGAAGATGTCTTGGATTCGCTCAATGAACCGAGTGGATTTGTCAGCTTCAGTTGGAGTAGGATATGAGTCGGTTGAGGTGATCGCAAGGGGAAGTGCAACATCTATGGGACCCTATGGTTGGAATCCTAGCCCCACCTGAAAGGGGATGCAGTTGGTTGAGCTATGCAGGGCTCGGTTGTAGCTATGATGGACATAGGGAAGGCTCTCATCCCATGTATGAAGGTGCTTTGAATTATACATGTGAAGGATATGCAAAATCATTTGATTTACAACCTCATTTTGGCCATCTGTCTGGGGGTGGAAGGTCGTGGATTTGGTGATCTTGGTGTCCAGCAGTGACCAGAGGCTTGAATAGAATGTGCTGATAAATTAACTATCCTGATCTCTGACAATGGTTTGTGGGATTCCAAAATTTACCCAGAATCGTTCAAACAAGATCTTGGCAGTGGCCTCTATTGTGATGCTCTTCCTGTAGGAAACCGGAATTGCCATCTTAGAAAAGCGATCAAAAACCACAAAAACACAGTCATTTCCCTGCTTGGTGGACGGCAGGCCTGACATGTAGTCCATTGAGATGGATTGTCGTGGCTTGTAAGGAGTAGGAAGAGGGGTGTACAGGCCCTATTTATTAGTGGTCGGTTTGGCAATAGCACAGGCAGTGCAGGACCTGATATTCTTGTTGAACTCCTATCGAAGTTTTGGCCAGGAGAAATGTTTATGTAGCATCACCACTATATTTTCAACACCGAAGTGTCTTGCCACCTGACTGTAGTGGGCTTCCCATATCATCTTCGCTCACTTTCTTGATGGAACAAAGATATGGCCCAGATGACACAACAACCCATCCTAAAGATGGAAATTATTGACAACTGCATTTGCACCCAACATTTGGTAGGTGGTGTCAAAGTCTGGGTATGTCTCATAGAGTTCGGTCCATCCTGAGGTATCATGGTTGTAAGAGTCTAAAACCGTGGTGAGTGTCGCAATTGGAAGTCTCCTGAGGCAATAAGTGACGCGATTGATGATTCATGTTTTATACTTGATGTTGAGGTGGAATTGTTGCAAGTATGTGGACCACTTTTGATGGCAATCATTCTACAATTTTCCTTGTGTCTGCATGAACTGCAGTTGCTTATGGTCAGTGTGGATGATTGTCTCCTTCCCAAGAATTTAATGTCTTCACTGGCAGTAGGATTTTACAATGGAGTACATTTCTTTGTCATAAGTAGGGTACATACAGACAACATCTAATAGTTTCTCACTATGATAGGAAACGAGGTGGTCATGATCATTGAGAAAGGTGCCCACAACATAGTATGAAGCATTTGTCTCGATCTTAAAGGGTTGTTGCAGGTCTGGTAGTGAAATTACTAGGGTTGAGAACAAGCACTGCTTCAAATCATCAAACACTTGTTTTTGGGACGATCTCCACACAAATTTTGCCTTACCACCACCCCTGGTTATTTGGCCGAGGGCCCATGCAATATGGGAGAATCCCAACATGAACCTGCGGTAGAAATTGGCAAGGCCCAAGAAGCTCTGAAGCTTAGTGAGTGTGGTTGGGGCTAGCTAGTAATGGATGACTTGGATCTTGCCTGGATCCAAATGTACGCCATGCTGATCAACGGTGTAGCCCAGATAATGGACGCTTTCCATGCAGAAGGAGAATTTTTCCAAGTTGGCGTATAGCTTGTACTACCGTAGGGTGCACAAAACCTGTTGATTATGCTGCAAGTTCTCAGCCCAAGTCTTGTTGTAAATGAGAATGTCATCCAGATACACCACTACAATTTTTTTTGTGAATGGTTGTAGGATATCATCCATCATCCTCATGAAAGTTGTTGGAGCATTTTTCAAACCAAAGGGCATTACCAACCATTAAAAAATGCCTTCCTTTGACTTGAAGGTGGTCTTCCATACATCTTTCTGTTCTATCGAGACTTGGTGGTAGCCAGAATTCAGATCAATCTTACTGAAGTATTTGGCCCCAGTGATTTGATAGAGGAGGTCGTCGATTCGGGGAATCGGATACCGGTTTCTGACTGTGATTTTATTCAGAGCCCAAAAATCAATGCAGAGTCACCAGGTTCCATCTTTCTTCTATACCCACATGATTGGGCTCCCACAAGGTGATGAGATGGGATGGATGTGCCCCTTGTGGAGAAGTTCTTGGATATATCACTTGATATCCTCATTCTCTAACATAGAGCGACAATAGACTGGCCCATTGGGAAGAAGTGCATCGGGGGTCAGATCGATGGGGTGCTTGACCTAGCAGTGCAGAGGTACCCCAGTAAGTGAGGAGAAGATATTCGAGTATTCTTCCACGACCTTATCTACTTGCTTCTGCTATGTGGAGAGGTCGGCCACAGAAACCCTAGATGTGGCTGTGATATTTCTCTTACTCTGAGAGTGCATCACAAAGAAGACAAACTTCCCCATCTGAGAGATGACCTTCCTGCATTTCTTAGCAGAGATCAAGGAAATAACACTAGGTGGTACTGCCTCGAGTATCCTTTAAAATTTCCTATTCAAAGTAATAACAACACTACGAGTCCTAGACTCATACATAGATGATATTTTTATAAATAAGGTTTGCCCAAAATAACATAACAAACTTCAAGAGGAGAAACGTCACATAATACATCATATTTGAAGGGCTTGATGTCGTATGACAATTGACACTGTTGGCTAACGCGGAGATCGCTTCCTTGGTGGAGCCATCCAATGGTGTAGGGTTGTGGGTGCAGTGTTGTTGGCATGGATAGCCACTTGATGACCTCTACTGAGATGAGTTTCTTTTGGCTACCTCTATCAATGATGAAGTGCAGCGGGGTGCCTTTTACCCACATCTGTGAATGGAAGATGCGTTCTCCTTCTTCTGTCTCTTTTGGTTCGCTAGGTTGGAGCTTGGTGGTGGTGACAGTGGCATTGGGTTCCACATCAATGAATTGTATTCCCCTTTCTAGTTCTAGATTAGAGTTAAAACCCACATCTGATTTAGAGGCTTTCACTACGGCCACCAACGACTGCTTTGAGTGGCAGTCAACAATGTTATGCCAAGGGCTCTTATTGAAGTTGCACCACTTCAAGGTATCTTTCTTTGTATTTCTGGTGTCCTTCTTTTCTTGCGGTTTGGATTGGTTGTCCTGATACTATCCATATTTGATATGTCCTTTGTTTTGTGGGTTGGGGCCACCCTTTCCTGAATTTTTTTGTGAGGGGTTCCCAGGCCCAAATTGTTGTGTCTTTTGTTTGAGCTTCTGCTCGATTTTGACAGCATATTGGTAGGCCGCACCCAAGGATGAGATGTCCATAAATTCCATTTCGGTATATATGTATCTATGCAGAGAACTGCGATACTTTTTGCACTAGATGTTACTCTGAATCTTTGATACCGATCTTGGTGCACAATGTATGGAAGATATTTGTGAAATCTGGCACTACTTGATCTTTTTCTTGCCACAGTGTGGTCCATTTGGTATACAAGTCGTCATAACTTTCAACGGGGTAGTATTGTTCCTTAATAGCATCCCTAAAGGATTCCCAGGTGGCCTTGACTATAAATAATGAGGGTTCCTTTATTTCCTTTTTCTCACAGAAAGTTTCCCACCAGTATTTGACATGGGGAATGACTTTGAGGAGCACACAAGTAATATTTTCTCTATTCGAAAAGTTATGGACAGAAAAATACCCTTCTAGTATGTTCAACCACTTGTCTACAACATATGCATCTATATGACCTTCAAATATAGGAATATCGAAGTTTATTTGTACCTTGAAGGAAGCAAGGCCTCTACTTGAAGAAGATGTGTCACCTGTTGGTAGTTGTTGAAGGATTTGCACAAAACTGTCCATCATCGTGTTCCTTCATTGCGTGAGGGATTCCTCAATAAATAGCTTGAAAGGATCTCCTGTCCCATCATCTTTCTTTTCTCCTGTCATGAGAGGTCTCTTGGGCGTGTGAGAGATTTTTTCCTCAAGAGAAACAAGCTCGAGACCCAACTCTTTGTACTCTGACCTCATTGGGGACATGCATTAAGATGACAAGGAGAAGACAACTCTGATACCATTTATACAGATTTTATGAGCATAACAAAATGACTACACATTATTAACGGGTTCTTAACACAAAATAACAAAGATACAGTAAAATTGGTTTTCTATTCAATAAGGAAATAAGATGAAACTGTAAAATGCAGTGGAAACAAGCTTGTTGGAATGGTGGTGGCTTATCTCTGAGAAGAGATGTGATAACTGCGCTCATTCAGAAGAAGATGATTACAATGAGGCTCTGAAGGCATTTTTACAATAAACATGAATTCCAAAGACCCCATACATCCAAAAACCTAACCCTAGGAGATGAAGCGCCAAAAGTCATGTGGGCCCCATTTAGGTAAGTTAGTACATCAACTTCCCAGGGTCATAACTTTTGCATACGATCTTTGATTTATGTGTATGATAGCCTGTTGGAAAGGTATCGTCAAGGGTAGTTATTTTGGGGGAAATATGGAACTTCCATATTGCTCCCCCTTTTCCCAAAAAACATCGTTTAGGGCCTCAAAATGGCTCCGGAAGTGAAAAACTGTTAAAAATAGTAAATTACCAAAATTGACAGAAAGTGTTTTTGAGCTAGTTGGAAAAGGTGGGTGGCCACCGATATCCACCTAGATCAAGCCATGAATAATGAAATTATGTTCCTAGATCCTGAGCATCCTTGCTATGAAAAAATTCAATAAATAAGGGGCCTAACCGAGTGTGGTGCCCTCTGCACATTGTGTTGCAGCTGCGACAACCTAGGTCAGGACTTCCTTCTTGCAACATTTCCTAAGAAACTTGCATGCCATAATTTTTGTGGCCATTCTTGTCATGATGTCTCTAATACAATTGATAATGATTCTGGGTGACCCCCTTTTGGTGTCGTATTTCTTCTTCATCTCCTTGACCAATGCTTTCTCCTTTGTTTTTTCCTCGAGGAACTGTGCAGGATCCACTCCCTCTGATGGAAACCCTGTGATGTGTGCGATGAGCTCTACGTCTATTGAGAAAAGTTGTTCCAACCACAAATATCCACCATGTGTGACCGCCATCAACTGCTTGACGCAACTATTTTCATACTGGCCTCTTCTAAAGTGTGTAGGTCCAAAAGACTTAGAATCCCAGTTTTGGCCAATCCTGCTTCCCACTTGAGTGGTTGATGAATTAGTTCCCCAAAGGATCCTATACCCAAAGTCTGTAGGTATACTTTCTTAATGAATTCTGGGAACTTGTCTGTTTCCATTACATCGTTGTCTGAGTACCTCAATTTCTATACATATCCTAACAAATTTGCTAGTACATGTACCCCTTCTGGTATGCATGGCAAGACAATTATTGTGGCATGTTGTCTGTGTGGTGACCTAGGTGCTATCTCCTTTCCCTTTCATTGTGTTGGATGGCTCGAGGTTCCAACCTCCATTGTTCGTTCTTCAACATATTTTTCTGGTCAGCCAGTGACATATTCCATTGCTCCCTCCTGTGGTTGTTCTGATGTGGTTGTCTGTGATTCTTCTCGCACATCCATTTCTTCCTAGTTTGGAGCCATCCCATTGACTCTTGGGGTTTCTATAGGGTTTTTGGGTTGCACTTGGCTTCCTGCGTCCTCATTCTGTCGGCCCTGCCCCTCTTCCAGCATATCAATGTCCATGCCCGCAGGTGTTGTTTGTTGGGTTTCTTCCTCAATGGGTGTGGGCGTTGATAGTGTTGTATCCGACGATGGGATTTTGTCCAAATTGATGACTTCTGGCACATGAGATGGTTGTTTTTCGCTTCCCTACGGTTACGATTGTGCTCTAGTCCTACCTCGGGGTTGTTTGGCAGTCTAACTCGGTTCTCCTTATTTAGGTGGTGCCATGGTGGTAAAACTTACCATTCACTAAGATCATTAGCCTCTGCAACCTTCACTCTCTATTGTGTATGATTTATCACTTTGTTCCCTTTCCAATTGCATAATAATATTTCCGCTCTGGCATCCCTGCTTTGTATGGGAATTTTGTGAAGCTTATCGGGGATGTTACCACGATTATGCTTTACTTGAACCATCAGTTCCTTCATACTTGCCATTGATTTCCCTCGTCACCAGTTGGAAGGATTAATGTGGCATCCCGTCAGTTGTTTCTGGCATTCAATTCCTCTAGCCTCCGTCAATTGGTGCTTCTTGATTGTTTCTTTCTATGTGCCCCAACATCTTGTAGGTGTGGCCTTGAGTTCTATATATAGTGCTAAAAGTATCTAATTTTCTAACACTTCATCTTCATAATGTGTCAAAAATTATTCTAGATCCTTTAGCCCTTGGAAACTCAATGGTTCCCTTATCTTTGTACCTACCCATCTTACAACGCAGTCTATTCTTGCGCGTATTCTTGTGGAAACTTTGTGTAGTCTCTATTGCTAGTTCTCTAAACCTGTATCTGATTATGATGCACATGATGTAATGTTATGCCAACTAAGTATCCCATATGTAGTTGGGTTCATGTAATCCTCATATCGCGTAGTTTTTCTATATAAATGAATGATTTCCTCCAAGTCCAGGAAAGTAGGCTCTACAAACCTATCCCCTTCTGATGGATCTAATGGCACAATGAACTTGTATTCTTCTGACTCAAATGTCATTTTCCATGTCTTTAAATTGATTATGGCTTGGTTATCAAACACCCAATCCAATTCGAGCAATGCGAGATATGGTTTTGTGTCATCCACTATTTAAATCACTTCGAAGTCAGCTTTAGTACACACTCCATCCAGGTCTACTATCATTCCTTTCAGTATCCCAATTGGTAGAACTATGTGTTGGTTTTCTAGTTTCAGTTGAATGGGTGAATATCCTAATGTGGGATCTCCCTTACATCGCCATGTCTTCTTGGGTAATACATTGACTTTGGATCCTAGATCTAGTATGATATCTCCCATGTTGAAATCTTTGATGTTGGCATTCATCCTGAACTCCCTAATTGTTCTTCTCCTTGTATGTAAGTGGTTGACTGTTTTTTGTTCTAGTTTTCTGTTTGTCTCTATGCTACATCTTTATAATATATTTTGAAATATTTTGACAGAGGATGGATCATTCAATAGTTTTACACATGATTGCAAAAATCCTTTGATTGTACTTGTCCCAGGGGCTGCATTTCTTTGGTGTGATCCAATGATGGAGGCATCTCGTACTTTGTTACTTCCTTTCTCTACTACATGGTTGAAGTTGATGCAATGTCAGGCTTCATAAATTCTTGTCTGGCTTGCTTAAATGTTTCCTTGGTTCGAAATTCTTCTTCACCCATTGATTTTGTATTGCTCTTGTCGAACTACATTGTTTCCTATTTTAGATTCTCCTCATGGAACTATGTTGATGTTTCTTTCATTGTCCCTCGCTTCCACTAAAATCCATTGAACATTCTGGTTGTTCTTATTCATATTTTCCTAGATCTTCCCTAGTAACGTAGGACATTCTTCCATGTCATGATTTGATGTGCGACAATACATACAAGTCGTGGGTGGAAGTGGACATTCTCTTTCATATTGTCTTGGTTGTTGAAAGTTGTGACATACCACTGGTCTTATACCTCTTAAAAATCCTCCTCTTTCTCATCCTCCACCTCTGTAGCCGGATCAATCCCCTCGCGGTGCGTTATACTGAGGCACCTGATCATACTGCGCAGTATTGTACTGAGGTTGCGTTGTGTTGTACTGTGGTTGCACAGTATTATATGGTTGCTGCACAGTATTATACTGTGGTTGCACAGTCTTGTATGGGGCCAGTACTTGGTTAAAATGAGGTGTGGCTTGCTTAGTCATCATTTATGTTTTCACCCTATATGCATTTGATGTTCTCTCTCTCATTAAGTCCATAGTTCTATAATCTTTGTCATTGTGACCCACTGACTTGCAAAAGTTGCAATATGAACTCTTTGGGACTGTTTGATACTTTTGCATCATTGGGTAGTGATATGGGTAATGATCATGTTTCTTACAGATTTCTCACCATATTCCTCATGTTGGTAATGGATTTGGCATCCCCATTTCCATATACTGCGTGAATGTTGGGCATTCATTCTTATGGCGTCCTTTTGTCATGCATGTGGTAGACCAAACGACTTCTTGTTTGTCCTTAATTTTTCTTTGGTTTAGCTAGAACGTTAAGTTCTTCAAGTCCTCCTCCATCTCTTCAATGGTTGGATCCATCTTATGATATTGGTTTTCTTCCAGTTGTAGGTCTCCTTCCAGAGGCTATGTCTGTGTTTGAAACTTTTGTTTTCACAATGGATATTTCAAGTGTGGTAGTAGTGAATTTACAAATAGGTGTCGGTGCTGCATATCTGTCATGAGATATTTCAACTTTCCTTTCATTCAATTGAATCTCTGGTCAATCTCCCATATGGATTCTCCTTTTTTCTATCTAATTTGTATCATCTTGTTCATGTATTGGTCCTCTGAACTTGGCTTATGAAACTCATTTAGCAACAATTTCTTGATGTCCGCAATTTTTTTGGTTGTCCTTGGTCGATAGTTTGTGGATAAAATCATATACGAATACAATGCATGATCCCTTAGTGTAATCTCTAGCTATGCAAGTTTAGTGCCTCGTCTATGATCTATTTTTCTTCCTAGATCTTCTCACAAATAAACAAGTTATTTTCTGGGTCCTCCAATGCTTCTCCTTTGAATTCTGGTAACCTGATGGTGGGATCATGTCCCGCCATCCTGAATGTTGAACTACGACCTTTGTGTGATGTATATAATTGACTAATGGTTCCTGAACTGGCTCCTCCATTTGTTGTTCCATGTGTAGATGTACTTCCTATTGGTTGTCTAAATGGTGGTGTTTTTTTTGGTGTGTTAGTCATACATGGGTTGATGGGTTCCACACTCACATTAATATGGATAGAATTTTTTCCTTGTATTCCCGCTCTTGGATATATTTTCTTCCTCTCTTATGTTGCACGTAGGATTTCCTCAATCTACTCCACAACCCGAAGATCCTCTACCACCTCTTCATCACTTTCCAAGCCTTCCCTTGTGGCTACATATCTCTTCTTGGTGTTCACCTTGTATTTGATCTGGATTTTACAAGAAGAATGAAATGACTAAAGATTATTAACATATGCTTAACACAGAATAAAAGAGATACAGTAAAAATTATTTTCTATTCAATAAGGAAATAAGCTAAAACTGTAAAATGCAGTGGAAAACAAGCTTGCTCAAATGGTGGCAGATTATTTCTAAGAAGAGATGTGACAACTGTGCTCATTCGCAAGAAGATGATTACAATGAGGCTTTGAAGGCATTTTTACAATAAACATGAGTTTCAAAAACCCTATACATCCAAAAACCTAACCCTAGGAGATGAAGCACCAAAAGTCATGTGGGCCTTGTTTGGGTAAGTCAGTACATCAACTTCCCGGGGTCATAACTTTTGCATATGATCTTCGTTTTAGGTGTACGATATCATGTTGGAAATATCTATCTGAGGACTACTACTGTTGATGAAAATTTCATGAAAATTACTCTCGATTTCTACATACCCAAAAAGCGTCGTTTAGGGCCTCAAAACAGCTCCAAGAGTTCAGGACCCGAAAAACTGCTAAAAACAGTAAATTACCAAAATTGCCAAAAAGTTGTTTTGAGCCAGTTGGAAAAGGTGGGTAGCCACTGATATCAACATGGATCAATATTCACTCCTTAGGAAGAAATGTTCTCCATTCTGTTGAGTTCCCCCATCATATGAGGAAATTTCTGTTGAATTTGGCCTCGGGTGAGCCACTTGCCTTGGTGTAGGAGTTGCCCTACTTTGATGACTCGATACAATTGAATCATTTGATGTTGATTTCCCTTGATCTCTATGTCCAAAATATGATCACTATATTCCTATTGTATGCAATCGGGGTTGAGATTTGTTTTTGTCAGATATTCTGCTACGTCTGAGGTGTCCCATAATGGTGTGAAATAAGGCGGAAGGAGATCCACGTTGAACACTTGGTGCAGGCCAAGGAAAGGAGGAATGTTGAAATCAGAAGAATTATCCCCCATAGCCTTGGTGATGGTTTATGACCCATAAAAGAGTGGGTGAATATTCTAATGGGGTCATGTAAGGCGTTCTTTCTCCAAAGTGTAACCAAACCTTGTCTCCCACTTGAAACTTATGTGGCACCCGATGTTAATCATGGCATTGCTTGTACTTGTCATTGAAATTCTATAGGATATATTGAACTTGTTAGCAGATGTGTTGGATCTTCTCACTAAACAGGGTGGATTTTTCAACTTCAGTTGGAGCAGGAGATGAGTCGGTTGAGGTGACTGCAAGGGGAAGTGAAACATCTATGGGACCTAATGGCTAGAATCCCAACCCCACCTGAAAGGGGTTGTGTTTGATTGAGCTATGCAGAGCTCGGTTATAGCTATGTTGGATATAGGGAAGACTCTCATCCCATGTGTGAGGGTTCTTGGAATTATACATGCACAAGATATGCACGATCATTCGATTTACGACCTCGTTTTGGCCATCTGTCTAGGGGTGGAAGGCCATGGATCTGGTGAGCTTGGTGTCCAGCAGTGACCAATGGCTTGACCAGAATGTGATGATAAGTCGATTTTCCTAATCTGAGATAATGGTTTTTGGGATTCGAAAATGTACCCAGACTCGTTCAAATAAGAGCTTCATAGTGGCTTCTGTTGTGATGCTTTTCTTACAGGAAACTAGAATCGCCATATTAGAAAAGTGATCAACAACCACAAAACACAGTAATTTCCCTGCTTGGTGGATGAGAGACCCGACATGTAGTCCATTGAGATGGATTCCCATGGCCTATCAGGAGTAGAAAGTGGGGTGTACAGGACCTGTTTCTTAGTGGTCGGTTTGGCAATAGCACAAGCAGTGTAGGACCTGATATACTTGTCGACCTCCTGTCAAATTTTTAGCCAGTATAAATATTTTTGTAGCATAGACACTATCATTTTGACACTGAAGTGTCCTGCCACTCGACTATAGTGGGATTCTGATCCGTCAGGATTTTTCGAAATGACTATGGTTGAGTTTATTTAGCATGCATTAATTAACCATTGGGAAAATTTAATGAAAAAGAGAGAAAAGAAAATGAATTATACAGCCATCAACATAATCGCAAATCTGAAATGGAATGAAAACAACAAACCATAATGCACAAGTTTGATAACGGAGTTCGGCAATTTTGCCTACGTCTCCGGGCCTTTTTCTCTGTGAGGGAGGCTTCTTGATTTCTTTTTGAAAGTTTATTAGTACACCTTTACAATTGCCGATTGGCTCCTAGACTGATCTTGTCTTGTTCGCCATGATCTCTATAATCTTCCAAAACTTACGGCACCTGAAACGGATATACCGAACTCTCAGAAATCGTCCGACAACATCTCTACCTCAACAACTCTTCTGCCTCAAACTGGCTTAGACCTGGCTTTGCCTCAGCATCTCTACTCTCCAAAACCGTCAAAAAGCTCTCAAAGCATGACCCAATGGCCTCAACATGGTCTTGGTTAAATAGTTGGGAAAGTTGGTTGCAATCTCCAACTTCCTCCCAAGAATTAGGCTCTTAAAAAGCCCAATAACTCCCAATTACATAACAAATGGAATTAAATTACATTTAATTAATGAAAGTGGTTGAAAAACCCACTTTAAACCATAGATTAGTTACATTTTGGGCTTAAGCCCCCTTCTACCCGAGCGTGCTCCCCCTTAAACGGTCACATGGAGGCCATGTGGCCACGCGCTAGCCCCTTGGGCTACGCGCGGGCCACCCCTGCTAGCAATGGTCATATGGCATTGGGTCCCGCGACCACGGGCTATACCCTGCACACACAAAGGGTAACGGTTATATTAACACAACCGTTTCAACACATATAAAAACCCGCGCCCCTATTCCACATAGGGTATGGTCATATACCACAGTCAAATGACCACAGGCTATACGTTAAATCCGCGCACCTTTTGGTAGGTAGGGTCATATGTAAACACAAAGAAACCGGGGTCGGGGCTAGGCCCCAGCCCGACCCCCCGCAAAGTACATATTATAACAATTTTAAATATATTGCAACCCGTTCCCATAACAAGTCTTAACGGGTGGTCTAACGACTAGCGGAGGTTAACGAAGGCGTAACTGGAGGAGGAGGTCACGAGTTCAATCCCGGTCCACACCAAAAATTTTGACATAGGCCATATTGGCAAAAACTGGGGTGCCACGTGGTAGCCCGTGATTGGGCCACGTGGCACCCTCACATCCAACCGATGTATGCCACGTGTCGACCGATGATTCGTTCACGCCATCCAACCAGAAGATGCCACGTGTCCATCGCTGATTCGCCCACGTCACTACCACGCGTCGATGCCACGTCACTTCCATATGATCTGTCAACTGCCACGTCACTCGAGCCACGTCATCCGTCGTACGCCCAGTCAGCACTGCCACGTCATCCGCCGTACGCTGTTGATGTCATCCCGTGCCACGTGTCACCCTTCCAGTGGTGACACGTGTCACCTCGGGATTGGTCCAACCGTACGCTGAAAAAGACAAAACTTCCTGACATGTGTCACTGCCTGAGGCTGCCACGTGTCATGTACGGACACCACCACGTGTCATCTCCTGAGACTACCACGTGTCACTGTATGGAATCGCCACGTCACTGTACGGACGCCGCCACGTGTCATCTCCTGAGACTACCACGTGTCACTGTACGGAATCACCACGTCACTGTACGGACACCGCCACATCAGCTGTACAGACTAACACGTGTCTGTATGGACTGTACGGACAGGTACAGTCAGCATCCCAAAATTTTGCCTGTTTGGCTCGGCGGACAGAATGCGATATCTTCTCCATACGAACTCTGTTTGCGATAAAAATTATACCACCGGAATCAGGAAGACGAGTCAGACGCAATGGTGTTGGTTTCGTCGGATTCCGAGCACTTTGATTTTTGATCATTTTTCATGCCCTGACAGCCTGCTGAATCCGATTTCGGATCACACCTCCCAACAATAAGACCTTTTGGTCCCCAAAAGGTTACAGACCACTCGACAAGCTCGGGATAGGCCACCCGTCTTTCTCTTTGTCTCTGAAAGATGATTACATCAGGGGAAGCAAAACACAATGAAGTTGAGACATCCACTTCTGGCAGAACCAAGTGACTGCTTTCTTTCCTTCACGGTGTTCTTCTTGCTCCGCTGGTAATCCTTCCTCCTTCGTGGGTGCATGAAAAATCCTTTTGTCCTTCGTTGGACGAAGCTCTGGATTAAGCTTCCAACAACTAGCCTCTTGATGTCCACTCTTGCTGCAAAACGTACAACGATTTTTCGGCATCCAGACCTGCTTAACCTTCTCCTTCTTCCGTTGTGGACTTGAGCCTTTACGTCGTGTTTCCTTCTTGGACGACATAGGTTTCTTGTACAAATTTTGTCTCTTCCAACACTTGGAAACACAATGCTTAGTTGAATGACAGTAAGCACATGGATAACGTTTCCACAAGTTCCGGTTTACTTGATTATGCTTGTTATAATCAAAAGGAGAATTATTAAAAACATGACCATTATACCTTCCATGCTGATATTCACCTTTCTTTGGAGATGACTTGCCTTCACTACCATAGTCCTGAAGTGATGCACCATTTCCCTTTGTGAAGTGTTCCTGCAATGTCTTAAGTTGGCCATTTGAAGCATCACTTGCTTCCGAAGATTTGGAACCCATCTTGGAAGACTCTCCAAGGTCCCCTCTTTCATATCCCAATCCTAAGTATCGAGGCCTTTC
>ML778391.1:28433-45139 GCA_009831015.1 Picea engelmannii | reverse complement strand
TCAATGCTTCTTTTCCTTTGTTGTTCTTTGAAGCTTTTACTTGAACCGTGCTCTTTCGTTCCAAGTAGTCTTCATACAACACTTTCACCATCTCGGCCATGGCAAACACTGAATCTCTGAACTTCTTCTCGTCTTGAGAAAGTTCTCCTGTAGATTCCATTTTCCTCCTTGAGATGTGCTCTTCCCTGGCTAACATGCAAACTCAATTCCAAAATGTCAACTAGCTCTGATACCACTTGATCCGTCAGGATTTTTCGAAATGACTATGGTTGAGTTTATTTAGCATGAATTAATTAACCATTGGGAAACTTTAATGAAAAAGAGAGAAAAGCAAATGAATTATACAACCATCAACATAATCGCAAATCTGAAATGGGATGAAAACAGAAAACCATAATGCACAAGTTTGATAACGGAGTTCGGCAATTTTGCCTACGTCTCCGGGCCTTTTTCTCTGTGAGGGAGGCTTCTTGATTTCTTTTTGAAATTTTATTAGTACATCTTTACAATTGCCGATTGGCTCCTAGACTGATCTAGTCTTGTTCGCCATGATCTCTAGAATCTTGCACAACTTACGGCACATGAAACGGATATACCGAACTCTCAGAAATCGTCCAACAACATCTCTACCTCAACAGCTCTTCTGCCTCAAATCGGATTCAGATTCATAGATCATCTTCGCTCTCTCGCTTGATGGAACACATTTATGGCCTAGATGACACAAAAATCCATCCTGAAGATGGAAATTATAAACAATTATGTTTGCACCCAACATTTGGTAGGTGGTGGCGAACTCCAGGTTTGTCTCTTAGAGTTGGGGCAATCTAGAGGTCTGATGGCCACAAGAGTCTAGCATCGTGGTGAGTACCATGACTGGCAGTCTACTGACGAAATTAGTGATGTGTTTGGTGCTTTTTGTTTTATACTTGATGTTGAGGTGGAATTGATGTAAGTATGTGGACCACTTTTGATGGTGGTCATTTTGTAATTTTCCTTCTGTCTACATGAAATGCAGTGTCTTATGATCATTATGGATAAGTTTCTCCTTCCCAAGAATGTTATTTCATCACTAACATGAAGATTCCCCAATGGAGTACATTTCTTTGTTGTAAGTAGGGTAATTACGAAAAATATATGATAGTGTCTCACTATGATAGGCCATGGGGTGGCCTTTATGAGTGAGAATGATGCCCACATCATAGTCTGAAGCATTTGTGTCGATATCAAAGGGTTGTTGCAGTTCTGGTAGTGAAAGTACTGGGGATGAGCACAAGCGCTACTTCAAATCATCGAACGCTTTTTGTTGGGAATGGCCCCACACAAACATTTCCTTACCACCACTCCTGGTTATTTTGCTAAGGGCCCATGCAATATGGGATAATCCCAACATGAAACTGCGATAGAATTTGGCAAGGCCCAAGAAGCTCTGAAGATCAATGAGTGTGGTTGGGGCTAGACAGTCACAGATGACTTGGATATTGGTTGGATCCACATGTATGCCATGTTGATAAACAATGTAGCCCAAGTAATGGACCCTGTCCATGCCGAAGGAGAATTTTTCCAAGTTGGTGTATAGCTTGTGTTGTTGTAGGGTGTGCAGAACCTACTGAATATGATGCAAGCATTATGCACAAGACTTGCTATAAATGAGAATCTCATCCAGATACACCACTACAAAAGTATTGGTGAATGGTCATAGGATATTTTCCATCATACTCATGAAAGTGGTTGGAGCATTTTTCAAACCAAAGGGCATGAAAAACCATTCAAAAAGGCCTTCCTTTGACTTGAAGGAGATCTTCCATATATCTGTTTATTCTATTGGGACTTGGTGGTAGCTAGAATTCAAATCAATCTTACTGAAGTATCTGGCCCACATGGGTTGATCAAGGAGGTCGTCGATTTGGGGAATTGGGTACCAGTTTCTTACTGTTATTTTATTCAAGGGCCGATAATCAATGCAGAGTCGCCAGGTTCCATATTTCTTCTACACCAACACGATTCGGCTCCCACAAGGTGATGAGATGGGACAGATGTGTCCCTTGTGGAGAATTTCTTAGATGTGACGCTTGATCTCCTCATTCTCTAACATAGAGAGACAATAGACTAGCCCATTTGGCAGTGGTGCATCGGGAGTCATATAAATGGCGTGCTTGACCTAATAGTGTAGAGGTACCCCCGTAGGTGAGGAGAAGACATCCGAGTATTCTTCGATGACCTTATCTACTTGATTTTACTATGTGGAGAGGTCGAGAGTAAAGACCCTGGATGTGGTTGTGATATTTCTCTCATTCTGAGAGAAAAACACAAAGAAGACAAACTTCCCCATCTGAGATATGACCTTCCTTCATTTCTTAGTAGAGATTAAGGAAATAGCACTAGGTAGGAATGCCTCGGGTATCCTCTAAAATTTCCTGTTCAAAGGAATAATAACACTATGAGGCCTAGACCCATATACAACATGATGTTCTCATAAATAAGGTTGGCCCAAAAGAACATCACAAAATTCGAGAGGATAAACATCACACAATACCTTGTCTTTGAAGGGCTTGATGTCATACAATAGTCGACACTATTGGCTAACACAGATATCACTTCCTTGGTGGAGCCATCCAATGGTGTAGAGTTGCAGGTGTGGCATTTTCCGCAGGTCTAGCCACTTGACAACTTCTACTAAGATGAGGTTCTTATGGCTACCAGTGTCAAATATGAAGTGCAATGGGGTGCCCTTTACCCACATCTGTGAATGGAAGAGGCACTCTTCTTCTTATAACTCATCTGGTTCATCAGGATGGATCTTTGTGGTAGCAACGATAACACTAGGTTCCACGCCAATGATCCATCTTCCCCTTTCTAGTTCTGACTCAGAGTCAGAACCCACATCTGATTCAGAGGCTTTCACTTTGGCCACCAGTGACTGCTTTGAGCGACAGTCAATAGTGTTATGCCAAGGGCTCTTATGGTAGTTGCAAAACTTCCTGATATCTTTCTTTGTCTTTCTAGTGTCCTTCTTTTCTTGTGGCTTGGATCGGTTGTCCTGATATTTTCCATCTTTGATTTGTCCTTTGTTTTATGGGTTGGGGTTGCCCTTTCTTGGATTTGGTTGTCAGGGGTTCCCGAGCCCAAATTGTCGCATCTTTTGTTTGAGATTCTGCTCGATTTTGACGACATATCGGTAGGCCACGCCCAAGGACAAGATGTCCAGAAATTCCATTTCAATATGGATGTATCTATGCATAGCACCATGATACTTGATAATGAAATGTCACTCTGAATCTTTGATACCCATCTTGGTGCACAAGGTATGGAAGATATTTGTGAACTCTGGCACTACTTGGTCTCTTTCTTTCCGTCATGTGGTCCATTTGGTATACAAGTCATCATAACTTCCAACAAGGTAGTATTGTTCCTTAATAACATCCCTGAAGAATTCCCAGGTGGTCGTGACTGTAAATAACAAGGGTTCCTCTATTTCCTTTTCTCACAGAAAGTTTCCCACCAATCTTTGACATGGGAAACGACTTTGAGGAGCACAAAAGTAATGTTTTTTCTATTTGAAAAGTTATGGACAGAAAATTACCCTTCTAGTAGATTCAACCACTTGTCTACACCATCTGCGTCTATCTAACATTCAAATACAGGAATATCGAAGTTTATTTCTACCTTGAAGGGGGTGGAGCCTCTGCTCGAAGAAGATGCATTTCCTGTTGGTAGTTGTCGAAGGATTTGTGCGAAACTATCCATCATCTTGTTCCTCCGTTGCATGAGGGATTCCTCAAGAAACATTTTGAAAGGATATCTTATACCGTCATCATTATTTTCTTTTACCATGAGAGGTATCTTGGGCATGCGAGAGCTTTGCTTCTCAAAAGAAACAATCTCGAGATCCAATTCTTTGTACTCTGACCTCGTTGGGGACATGCATTAAGATGACAAGGACAAGACAAATCCGATACCACTGATACAGATTTTATGGGCATAACTAAATGACTACATATTATTAATAGATGCTTAACACAGAATAATAGAGATATAGTAAAACTAGCTTTCTATTCAATAAGGAAATAAACTAAAACTGTAAAATGCAGTAGAAGACAAGCTTGCTGGAATGGTGGCAGCTTATCTCTGAGAAGAGATGTGACGGTTGCGCTCATTCTCAAGAAGATGATTACAATGAGGATATAAAGGCCTTATTACAATAAACAGGAGTGTCAAAAACCCTTGACATCCAAAAACCTAACCCTACGAGATGAAGCACCAAAAGTCATGTGGGGCCCGTTTGGTAAGTCAGTACATCAACTTCTCGAGGTCGTAACTTTTGCGTGAAATATCTATTTGAGGAATACAATTGTTGAGGGAAATTTCATGAAAAAACTTTTAGATTGCTACATACCGAGAAAAATGTTGTTTAGGGCCTCAAAACGACTCTGGAAGTTCAGGACCCGAAAAATTGCTAAAAATAGTAAATTACCAAAAATGCCAGAAAGTTGTTTTGAGCCACCTGGAAAAGGTGGGTGGCCACCGATATCCACTTGGATCAGTATTGGTGGATTACTCCACTGCGCGTCTTTTCAGCTGTCTCCATGATCCACTTGATCTAGTCGTCGTGCATCATGATTAGGTCCAAGGCTTCCTCCTTTCCTTTATTCAGTTCTCCTTCCATTTATTCTTTCTTTTTCAGTGCTTCCCCCTTCCCCCATGCACGCAAGGAAGTTTAGTTGTATGATTCCATTGTCATTACACCTTTTTTATAGAGAAATATATTAATATAAGTATACAACGATCGAACATACCTTCCTCGAGACCCTCGTAGAAACTCTTTCTCTACTACGCTGTACGACTTAACAGTATCTACTACAAATTATTTTATAAATCCTGCTGCAATACTATTGAGCCAAAAATCTACTATGTGGGTGAATTTTTTAGTCACCTCCTATAACTGCTCAATCTAAACTGAGTTCCACTCTAACTGTCGGATCCGGTTTTTTGCGTGGTTATCCTTCAACTTCAATATCTACTCCTCCAAGAAGTGTGGAAAATCATAGAAAAACACTTCATGCAGATCAATAAGGAAATACTTCTCAAAATATTTGTTCAGCGTTACTCTATAGTTTTTGTTATCTTTCTGTGCAAACTCTAGCTCCTTTGTCTTCAACCAACTTTCGATCTCTCCTTTTTTGGGATTCCACGGTCTCAACATTCTCTTCTAGTGGGGCATTCTTCTCACCTTTTTGTCGTTCGATTTGGTATTCTTTTGACCCTCTTTCCACAAATCTTACCCTCTTTTAACATATCACATCCACTCAATCCTATATTGTTCCAACCAGAAATGGAACCATTTGTTGGTTTGATATCTCATATTTGTACCTTTAACATGAATGACCCAGGTTCAAGTCTGTTTGGGTTCCAACAAAGCCTCTAAAACTATCGACCCTCCTAGTAAACTAGAAGGCAACGTGACACACAGAGTGCATTGTACAGTATTACCTGAGATAGTCTTAATGGGTGACTGCAATACTCAAGTGTTTGCAGTCTAGGATTGAATGGAGATATGAGAGTGTCCACAGAGATCTCTATCTAATTTATTAAAGAATTATACCTTCATCCTCAATTATGCATGTAATGTAATCAACTCATTATCTCATTCATTCATCATGCTAACATCTACTTATAAACAATAAAATATACATAAGCATTCAATCACATAACATAGGTTTTACCTTGGTTCACCCCCCCTGGGCTACGTCCATAAAGATCTGGCTCTCAAGCTCTTCTATTATGGTAGTTCCAAAACTACAGTGTCACGCGCTTTACAACTCATCCTCAGTCGGGTCAAGATATATTATGAGGAAAACTATATCACACCAGGCTCCTCAACCTATGATCTAACCCTCAATATCCACCCTCGTGACCCCTCTTTAGCTCAACAGCTTACAAAACTAGGCCGTATCATAGATTATTACAAACTAGTTATAAAAAACAGGACTCCTTCGTCATCTCTTCAGACTCTCTAAAACTGACCTCTGTATTCTTTTATAATGGAAAACTATTGCCTCCCTAGACCTCCTAGGTATCTCTCTCTCTCTCTCTCTCTCTCTCTCTCTCTCTCTCTCTCTCTATATATATATATATATATATATATATATATATATATATATATATATATATATGTTTCTGGCCCGTCAACCATTAAAATGTATTACAAAAACCCCAACCCTAATTCCGTTAGGTATTCCATGCATGTGTGCATGTTTCTCTTCCTTCCAGCTATCGCTTTCCTCGTGCAAGAATTTCTTCCCAAAATATCCTTTCTTTATAATTTGGCCTCCTTCCAATAGACATTAACTAAGAATGATGCATTTTCATGGACTCTAGAGGAAACTCAAGCTTTTGAACAACTTAAATAGGTGATTTGAAAAACTCGTGTCTTGACCACACCAGACTTCACAAAAACCTTTATTATGGAATGTGATGCCTTGGGAAATGGAATTGGTGTTGTTATAATGCAAGAAGGAAGGCCCCTTGATTTTGAAATTTAGACACTCAAGGGAAAGGACTTACACAAACCCATTTATGGGAAGTAAATTATGGCAATACTACATGCATTGAAGAAATGGTGCCCTTAAGTAATAGGTAAGCACTTCAAGTTCAAAAGAGATCATGATAGTGTTAAATACTTCTTGGAAAAAATACTATCTTTAGAAGAACAACAAAAATGGGTGACCAAGATATTGGGTTATGATTTTGAAATCATCTATAAAAAAGGGAAGAAAAATGTTGTCGTGGATGCACTCTCAAGAAAGGATGAATATGTTGAGGCCTTTCTCTATGCTATCTTGATCATCCAACCTGATTGGATATAAAAGCGATGGATGAATGGAAGAGCGATGAAAACACGTGGACTTTCATTCAAAGTTTGCAGCGGGATTACAATGCATTAGATATATTTACATAGAAAAATGATTCACTATGGTACAAGTATCACTTATATTTATGTAAGAAATATGAAGTCAAACAAAAGGTACTATTGGAGTTACACACCTCTCCCGTAGGAGGGCACTCAGGATTTTTGAAAACATACCATAGGGTCAAGAAGGATTTTTTTGGGGATGGCCTTAAAACTGATGTTCAAAGGTTTGTGGTGGAATGTTTAGTTTTCCAAAAAAATAAGGTGGAAACAATTAATACCCTAGGTCTTTTACAACCATTATCCATCCCAGGTCAACGTTGGGAGGCAGATTCCATGGATTTCATCACAGGTTTACCAAAGTCTGAAGGAAAGAGTGTCATCATGGTGATTTTTGATAGAATCACCAAGTACACACACTTTTTTGCACTCTCTCATCTCTTCAAATCTAGTACAATTGACACTGCATTCATTGAGACAGTTCAAAAGATACATCGAAGCCCAAAGATTATTGTAAGCGACAAAGAT
Source organism: Picea engelmannii (assembly GCA_009831015.1). Lineage (NCBI taxonomy): Eukaryota > Viridiplantae > Streptophyta > Pinopsida > Pinales > Pinaceae > Picea > Picea engelmannii. Next base: position 37,704 of record ML778391.1, on the reverse strand, counting down.
CCCATCATCACTGGACATTTTTGGACAGAATTATTTTCTTGTTTGGGTACTTAATTGGCTCATAGTGTTAGAATATGAAAGATATGTGCTCATTTTAGCATTGACAATATCCTTGTCACCCAACCATAGGCCGAAGCCACCCTCCGAGCACCTTAATTTTGACAGAGAATCATTCCGAAATAAAACCCTAGGCCAGATAGCCAAACAAAGGGTAGCACACCTTTCCCCAAGGATAACACATCACAAAGAGCTGATGAGATAGTCCAAACCCTATCCAAGAGATAATCCAAGCGTAACTGCTAGTTATAGCAGCTACAATGACAACTCTCCTCCAAACCTGCGCAGAAACTGGGCAACTGCAGTGCACACAAGACTGGGCACTGCAATTCTGACACTGCCTGCCAGAATGAGAACTGGCCTCCTGTATTTATACTAATTCTAGCTAACTGCCAGGGCTGACTTCTCATTTTGGGTATCTTTCTGTTCAGTATATAATATTATTTATGGCCAACTTCTTCTCTTGGAGGCTAATAACCTAATAGAAATTATCTTCTTGAGCTGACAAGTATTCTATTGTTATTAGCCAACTCATTAGGGTTTCTTCTTGCTTCCCGGAGTATTCTATCCTTGTTAGGTTTACATGTGGAGGTAAATACCTCCCGCGGCTACCATAATATCAACACTCCCTCCTAGCTAGGGAGGTATTACAGGTAATGGTCTTTGAGCACAAAACATACCATTCACCCAGTAACATCAACATAGTTATATAGACTAGATCATAACTAGATCATGAGCACCATCACCATCATCATCATTAGTTGCATCATCTCTCGAAACCATACTCTATCTGAGTAATCAGACATGATGCTCACTCCACAAAGTGATACAAGAGCCATTCTTCTAATCTAGAACAGTAAATGTTTTGAACCATTTTTTGTCTTGAAAATATTTGTTCATCATTCATTTGACTGATAATTATTTCCAATAAACTGTTGATAGTCTTCAAGGCAATTAGAACAAAATAGAACACATTTGTGTCTATCCATAGTAGTACATAACTACAATCCAGTGGTACACTACCACACCAAGTAACACACAAGTACTTGATCATCAATGTATAGTCACAAACTGTGGAACACATCCAACACATTAGTATACATCTACTGTCATACAGTCTTCATAACTATTAGCTGATACCAACCTACACAGAAACAATGTTATGATATAAAATGAATCATTTGAGCCAATGTTTCAGTCACATCTGTGAGATATGAAAGAATATCTTCCCTCAGACTAGAACAATGAGATATCTGAACTATTCTTCTCAAGCATGGAAGAATAATTGTCCTATCTTTTGAACCTGGACCATTCCCCACCCTGGGCCATTCTTCCTAAACTAATCCAAGTGCACCCTGGAGAGAATGTATAAACCCTAAGGAATGTATGTCCCTGATTGTTGAGCCTGGACCATTCCCCACCCTGGGCCATTCCTCCTACACTAATCAAAGTGCACCCTGGAGAGAATGTATAAACCCCAAGGAATGAGTATCTAGACCAATTCCTCTATTAACCACAAGAGGAAAAGACTGTCATGTATCAACCACCAAGACATACCATTCCTCAGGTTAACCACAATGAGAAATCGTTGTCCGACAAGGCGGGCCATTCTTCTTGAGTAACCCTCAAGAAGAGAGACTCCCCTAGACCACTCCCTATGTTAACCATAATGGGAAGTCATTGTCTATGATATATCATCACTCTGGAGCATTTCCCATTTTAACCACAATGGACAATCGTTGTCCATCAGAAATCTCAATCCACTTTCTGAACAGGCAAGAGTATGTCCAAGATGGACTAATTTTCAATGAATGTCTTCAATAATATTTTTAGTGCTCCCTGCCAACCTAGGAGTCATCTCTTCCTTTTTCAATAAGGAAGTCATCTCCACGAGCTCCATATTGAGTACGCAAACTCTTTCATCTTTTACCAAAATGTCTGCGCATCTGTGGAGATATGTATTGGAGAACCACTTTCTCCTTTCTAGACTTCATCACAAATAATGTAATGCTTGATTTCAAATGTACTTTAGTCTGGAACACTGATTTTTTGTGAAGGCTTCATATAGCTTTGAAAAATAGAGTATATCATTGTTGTAAAACTAGAAAATATCCATGTGGCACTTTTTCTTCCATCATGAGATCCGATCTACTGAGTAATCATCTTGATGTTATAGGAAATCTTCACCACACTTCTTCTGTGGACTGGAGGTTCTCCACCAAGTTATATTCTTCTATCTACATACAAGGGTCTCTTTCTGGTATGCCTCAAAGTCTTGAGATTGCTTCTTCATACACTCTTTATTCAATTTCTATGGAGAATATTCTTTGCATTCATCTGATGTAGAACGCCAACTTATGGATGTTGTGGATGATATAATGACTCGTGTAGAGATAAGTCTAGTTTACTGGAACAAGTAATCATCATAGTCTTCTCCCTCCATATGGGAGAACCTCTAGGTCTATATCTTGCAATGCTTTCATTCATGAGTCTTCCATACACTATTCTTTATCACAACTTTCAGTTCCTCTGCTTGATTGCTTTTATTAAGTTTATATCAGGATGACAATATTGTAATTCTTGATACAATGACTGGTTGTCCTGGCTTCTCTTTCTTTCTTGGAATCTTCATGTGTTTCTTTAGTTGTTGGGTCCATGGAGTTTCTTATAGATTCCATGCCCTAAAGATTCCATCATAGGATCAGGGATGTGAATGGACAACCAAGGATACTTTAAGGCTTCTCTTTGAAGAATATGTATTGTATTTCATGGCTGCTATCATCGATATATACTTCATCATCTTCAATGGATCATAGGATTAGCTCCCTCCTAATCCTTGCTTCATGTATGAGTGCATATAATCGGCTCCCTCCATCTAACAAAGTCCACGCTTCCATATGCATCCTTATTGTCTTCTGCAATATATAATTGGCTCTCTTGTCTAACAGAGTCCACGCTTCTGTCTTGTTGTCTTCTACAAAACGTCATAAGTCTTTTTCCAATTTCTTCTCGATTGCTGACTTCTTTCTATCTTTGCTTATTCTAAGTCTATTCATGATTGATTTGTCTTATCTTGCAATAGCTTCCACATGATTTGTATTTCATCCTTTCAAGTGTATTATCTAATGATATCCATTCATATCTTGTTGTTCTTCCATAGGTATAGTTCTTCTTGGAACACATTATCTTCCAAGAGATAGATATACAAGATATGTACAGAGACAATGCAAACAACATATGTACAAGAAATAAGAAGTGTTTTGTTACCTTTAGAAGAAGAAGTCTCTTCCATCATTCTTAGTCTTCTTTGTAGGTTCCTTTTCTTTGGGAATTAATGCTTCATGTTTCTCTTTCCTTTTCTTTAGCTCGGGACAATGATTCTTTTAGTGACCATACTTTCGACAGTTGAAGAATTGTACTTCTGAAATGTCTTTCTCTTGATTTGGCTCCCTCCTTGAACCAAACTTCCTTTTGTTCGTGAAGTTCTTGAATCTTGCTATGAAGGCTTGACCATCATACTTCTTTTGGGGTTTCTCTTTTACACTGATCCTTGATTCTTCTTGAGAACATGAAGTCCAAAGTTCTTCAAATGTGGGATACGCCTTTCTTGTGTTCATGCTTGCGGAAAATGCATCCCACGTCTTGGGAAGACCATTGAGTACTATGTTTACCAACTCCTCCTCTGAGATGATCTCTTCAATAGCTTGTAGTTGATCTCTTAACTGAGAAATTGTCACAAAGTATGATGTTATGTTGTCATCATCATTCATCTTCATGTCACGAAGCTCATTCTTCAGACTCATGACTTGTCCAATGTTTCTGATAGAGAAGAGGTTTGTTAGGGAATCGTACATCTTCTTCGATGAGTCAATATGAGAGATGTAGGGTATCAAGTGGTCTTTTATATCTTCCACTATGATACTCATAGCATTGATGTCACTGTATTTGAACTTCTCCATAGTTGCAATGTTCTACGGTTCCTTCTCTTTCCCTTCTTCAAACTTTGGTTTCACGATCTTTCCTTTCACGATATCCAACAATTTATTCCTGTAAAGGATGAGATCAATCCTTGTCTTCCACGCTCTGAAGTTAGAAGCTCCATCTAAATTGTTCTCTGACTTCATAGAGTAAGTCATGGTTGCTTTTACTTGGTCAAACCCTAGATTTGACCACAAACTCAAACTTGACGTCTTGGCTTGATGAGAGTACTGGGAGATGCGCTAGGCTAGGGTGCATTGATCTGTCAAGAGATTAGGTCAATCCCTTCACTTAAGGTGCCTCAACAAGAGGATTAGGGTTTCTACAACTGCTCCTGCTGATAACCCTAGCGATAGTGTCTTGGAAGCTGCTTCTGCTAGTAACCCTAGTGGTAGTTCCTCAGCGAGCTCAATATCCTAGCGGCTATGTTTACTTCTAGTTAGAATGAATGAAGGAGGTGTGGGCCCATAACCTATTATAATATGAAATATGTGTGCTCATTTTACCATTGACAATACCCTTCTCACCCAACCATAGGCTGAAGCCACCATCCGAGCACCTTAACCTTGACATATAATCTTTTCGGAAGAAAACCCTAGGCTAGATATACAAACAAAGGGTAGCGCACCTTTCCCAAAGTATAACGCATCACAAACAACTGATCAGATAGTCCAAACCGTAGCCAAGAGATATTCCAAGTGTAACTGCTAGCTGAAGCAGTTGAAACGACAACTCTCCTCCAAACCTACACAAAAACTGGGCAACTGTAGTGCACACAAGACTCGGTACTGCAATTTCGAGACTGCCTGCCGGAATCAGAACTAGCCTCCTATATTTATACTAATTATGGCTAACTGCCAGGGCCAACTTCTCATTCTGGGTATCTGTTTGTTTAGTATATAATATTATTTCTATTTGACTTCTTCTCTTGGAGGCTAATAACCTAATATAAATTATCTTCTTGAGACGACAAGTCTTCTAGGGTTATTAGCTAACTCATTAGGGTTTCTTCTTTCTTCCCGTAGTATTCTATCCTTGTCAGGTTTACACATGGACATAAATACCTCCCACAACTACCATAATATCAACACATAGCTCATCCTATCATTCTCAATCTGATGGAAAACTGAGATAGTGAACAAATGTCTGGAAGGCTACCTTCATTGCTTTGTCTGTGATAAACAAACATAATGGTTCAAATGGTTACCCTTGGTAAAATGGTGGTATAACACTTCCTTTCATACTGCAAAAAAAATGACACCATTTATGGCACTCTATGGATACCACCCTCCTTCCATCACTTCTTCTCTAAAATAAAAATATAAGGTTTAAGCAGTGGAAGATCACATCGAGCATAAAAAACAAGTTCTCCAAATCTTAAAGGACAAGCTGACCATGGCACATAATCGCATGGAACAACAAGCAGATCAACATCATAGTGAAATAAGTTTTGAAGTAGGGGATTTGGTGTTTTTAAGACTACAACCATACAAACAGATGTCCCTCAAGAAAGCAAAGAAGGATAATAAATTATCACCAAAGTACTATGGCCCTTATAAGGCGTTGCAAAAGATTGGTACTATGGAATACAAATTGGATTTGCTTGCATCTTCATGAGTACACCCAGTTTTCCATGTTTCATGCTTGAATAAGGTTATAGGTGACAAGAACCCACCTCAAACTGTATTTCCAGAACTTGACGAGGAAGGAAAAATCATATTGGATCCTGAAGTTATCACCGACACAAGAATTCACCAGCTGAGGAATAGATCCATTTAAGAGTATCTCATTAAGTGGAGGAAACGACTTGCTAAATATTACACTTCAGACGATTCCACTTTTATACAGAAGCATCCAGAATTACTCAAGCATTGTGGACAACACTTGTCTGAAGGGGAGGGGGATGTTAAGCCCTAAATAGTGGCACATTACCCCTTAATTGGGGCATATTACATTAGTAATGTTTTTTTATTTATGTCGGCTTGGGTCCATTAGTTGTAATTGTACTTCCTAGTCTCCTATATATACCAATGAGACTTTTTCATTTGGAATCATCTTGTATTTGGAAATTTATGTGGTGTTTAAGGAGGTTTCCCCCTCGAAGAGGCTTATTATCTGAAATTCTATCTTTTTCAAGGCATGGAGTACTTATTCTGAGGTTCTTTTTATGCTATTTTGATATTTGGTTCTTAACACCAACCATGTCGCAGATTGTCTCAATTGACCCCAGTGGAAACACTAACCACAGTTATCAAGTCCTATGGACATGAGACATCCAGATCGCCAGAATTATATAATAATGATTCTGACTCTGCTACTATCTATCAGACATTGAGCGTAGGAAAAATAGTTCCAGAATTTCATCTCCAAGATGGATTGCTAGGCCATCTAAGTAAACTTTGTGTTCCTTCAAGAAATCATGAAAAGATGATCTGGGAAGCTCATTATAGTTGGGCAACGAGACATTTTGGTGTAGATAAAATAGTGGAAGTACTGCAAAATCATTTTTATTGGCCAAATCTTTGACAAGACATTTGAAAGTACATCAAATCTTCCACTTTGTGCACCATTTCCAAGCCTGCAATCAAGAATCAGGGGCTATACACCCCTCTACCTACTCCAGATATGCCTTGCGATTCCATCTCCATGGGTTACATGTCCCGTCTACCTTCAACCAAGCATGGGAATGACTGTGTCTTCGTGATCGTTTATCATTTCTCTAAGATGGAAGTTTTGGGACCCTGCTTGAAGAGCATCATAATCGAGGCCACTACCAAAGTCTTATTTACATGTATTTGGGTTCATTTTGGCCTTCCATGCACTATTATCTCTAATGAAGACAATAGGTTCCTAAACATTTTTTGTTCCAACCTATGGTCCATGATCGACACTAAGCGAACCAAGTGGACTACCTTCCACCCATAGACTACTGGAAAAACATAGGTAGTCAACATGATGATTGTCCATATCCTAAGGATGTACAATTCCAAACATCGAGGCATATGGGATGAAATCCTTCCTTATGTTCAACATAGCTAGAATCCCTCCACAATCTATTGGCCACAACCCTTTTCAGGTGTGCTTGGTGTTCCAACCATTCTCCCCCATTGACACAACTCTATCCATTGCAACTACATAGAAAGATTCTTCCCATGCTCAGACTGAGGTTGATTGGGAAACCAAATTTGTTAAGTGCATCCAACACATTCAACAATAAGTTCATGATATTGTGCATAAATCCAATGCCAAGTACAATAAGCGCCACGATCAACATTGAGTACCATCCAAGTTTCAGGTGGGAGATAAGGTGTGGTTGCACTTGCAAAAAGAGAACCTCACATGACCTCATAAGAATTTACGCCCACTCTGATACGGGCCTTAAACCATCACTAAGGAAGTGGGTGAAAATGATTTTGAATTAAGTATTCCTCCTTTCCTTGGCTTGCACCCGATATTTAATGTGGAACTGCTTTGACCATATTTTCCACCTCTCCTAGACACTTGGGATGTGGCCAAGGAGTTGGACCCTAGAAAAATCAATACTAAATTAATAGAACATGTGACAGTTGATCATATCATGGACACCAAGACAAAGTAAACCCACCAACAAACCATCCAACTCTATCAGGTCATCAAAGCAAGGCAGTTTCTTCATTAGGGAAAGTGGCTCACTAGGAGTAAGATTCAATAAAGGTTTCCACATCTCATGGAGGAACTTGACACATGGAAACCATTGATTCCTAAGGGGGAAAGAATGATCCAGGTGGACATTGGTGGAAACCCACCTATTCTAATGGCTCAAAGCATAATTTTCCATTTTGGCATTTGTTTACACTTTTAGAGGTCCTGAACTTTTGGGGCCATTTTCAGGCCTTAAACAACATTTTCTTGGAATGGAAACGCCCAAACGATAGCCATACCCATTGCATTGGTCGAAAATAATGTGTACTCCTCATATAGAACTTTATGATGAGGTATCGAGCATGCCAAACAAATATCATATGCAAAAGTTATGCCCTTGAAAATTTGATGTATCAACTACCTGCATCGAGGACCATAAACCTTTTGGTGTTTCATCTCCCGGGGTTAGGTTTTTCTTAATTATTCTTTATGTTAAAAAGGATTTTGGAGCCTCATTGTTATTATCTTCTTGTGAATGAGCGTAACTAACACATCTCTTCTCAGAGATAAGCTACCACAATTCTAGCTAGCTTGTGTGCTTTTGCATTTTATAGACTTTTGTGTTTTCAAAAAATCATTAATAGAATTTGAGTTTCATTTTATTACTATGTTTTGTGTCATATCTCTGTGTATTTCCTTGTTATATATTTGTTATATTTATTGCTTCATATCATTCTCAAAATAATCTAGATTAGTCTAGGTCTAGGTCTATGTCTTGCCATGTCTAGGTCACGGTCTAGGTCATGGTTTAATGGTAGCTTTGGGATGTGTTTTCTTTTCTCATATTAATTTCCTTAAGGCCGAAATAACATAGTATAGTAGGTAGAAGCTTTTCTTTCATCTAATCTACAAATTAATATTTTCTATGTGAATGTATTAATCAAGATTTGTGTGTAGGTTAAAGATGATCAAATATAGAGGAGAAGAAACAAGTCATGGCAGGTCTCCTTATTTTGGGCACTATGATTTATTTGATGAGAATATTTTACGAATGTTATTTATACAAATGAAACAATTTAAACTCACAACTAATATATGGTTATCCATTCCATTCAGGTACCAACTCAAGTATGATATATGACTATCCATTCCATTTTGGTACACCCTTTGCAATGCTATAGGTCATGGTATAGGTCATGGTCATGGTCTAGGTCTAGGTATAGATCAAGGCCTAGGTATAGGTCTATGTATTTCCATGCCTTGCCATGTTTAGGTCTTGTCATGCCTTTCCATTTCTAGGTCTTGCCATGTCTAGGTCTAGGTCTAGATCTTTCCATGCCTTACCATGTCTAGGTCTAGGTCTTTCCATGCCTTTCCATGTCTAGGTATATGTCTTGACATGTTTAGGTCAAGGCCATGTCTTTTCTTGCCATGCCTTGCCTTGTGATGTACCAAAATTGCTATAGTGTGTGAGAGTGTGAGAGGGAGAGAGAGGAAGATAGAGAGGGGGGAAGAGAGAGCATATGAGAGTGTAAGAGGGAGAGAGAGGAAGATAAAGAGTGGATGTAGAGTGTGTGTGTGTGTGTGAGTGTGAGTATGAAAGGGAGGGAGCGGG
>ML778391.1:13363-25721 GCA_009831015.1 Picea engelmannii | reverse complement strand
ATGTGTAAAGCATTAAAATAATAAATCAATATGATTCAAAATATAAAGAGTCATTACTTTTAAATACTTGCATTTTGGTCTAAGAGTGTCATTGGAGTAGATAAAGGATGGGAGAATCAAGATCCAAGTCATCCATCTCTAAGTCATGGTCTTGGTCTACGTCATGATCTACGTCATGGTCATTGTAGTCTAGAAGAGATCGATATATACAATCTAAAAAAATCCAAGTCAACTGCATCATCTGTAGAGATCGATATGTATAATCGATAAAGGAAGGGAGTGGATCCATCCAAGATCCAAGTCATCTGTGATTGGCTGACCCTGAAGATAATGACCGATCTCTGCAGTTTCTTGGTCTTGACCAACTTGTATCACCAGTTTTTGGTGGGGTTCTCTCATATTGCTTGGTCCCTAAGCCAAGTGACCAAGGGTGGACCAAAGGCCAATTTTGTTGGGTTTGTGCCCCAACAAAAAGCATTCGAGGATTTAAAATCCCACCTATACTTAGCACCGATCCTTATTCTACCATACCTACAACAACCATTTGAGATTGAGACAAATGCTTTAGATTATTCTATCGGTGTAGTCCTCACTCAACATGGGCATCTGATAGCCTATCATAGCGAAACTCTATCTGATATTGCTTGCAGATACCCCACCTATGAGAAAGAGATGTACTCCATTGTGAAAGCACATCGATAGTGGAAGAATTACATTTTGGGGAAGGAAATGATCATCCAGATTGATCACGAGCATCTGCAATTCATGTAGACATAAGGAAAGTTACAGAATAACCACCATCAGAAGTGGTCTGCATACATGCAACAATTCCAATTGAATATCAAGTACAATAAGTGTAGCACCAACCATGTCGCAGATTTCCTCAGTTGACCAACGGTTGCAGCACTAACCAAAGTTCTGAACTCCCATGGACATGAGACATCTAGATGGACAGAATTATATAATAATGACTCTGACTTTGCTACTTCCTATTAGAAAATGAGTGCAGGAAATATAGTTCTAGAATTTCATCTCTAGGATGGATTGCTATGCTATCTAAGTCATTTTTGTCTTCCTTCAAGAAAGCACGAAAATTTGATCTGGGAAGCTAATTATAGGCGAGAAGTGGGACATTTTGGTGTAGAGAAAACAGTGGCAGTACTGCAAAATCATTTTTATTGGCCAAAGATTTGACAAGATGTTTGCAAGTATATCAGATTCTGCACTTCCTGCACCATTTGCAAGCCTGCCATCAAGAAATAGGGGCTATACACCCCTCTGCATACTCCAAATAGGCCTTGAGAGTCCATATCCATGGACTACATGTCCGGTCTACCTTTAACCAAGCATGGGAATGATTGTATCTTCGTGGTCGTTGATCATTTCTCTATGATGGAAGTTTTGGCATCCTGCTAGAAGAGCATCACAATCGAGGCCACCGCCAAACTCTTCTTTACACATATTTGGGTTCATTTTGGGATTCCACGCACTATTATCTCCAATTGAGACAATAGGTTCCTGAACACTTTTTGGTCTAGCCTATGGTCCATGATCGACACCAAGCTAACCAAGTCGACTTCCTTCAACCCACAGACTCATGCACAAACATAGGTAGTTAACATGATGATTGTCCATATCCTGAGGATGTACAATTTCAAACATCCACGCACATGAGATGAAATCCTTCCTTACATTCAACATAGCTACAAGAGATCCCTCCACAACTCTATTGGCCACAAGACTTCTCATGTGTTCTTGGGGTTCCAACCATTGGCTCAAGGGGACGTATCTCTTTCCATTTCAACTGCACAAGAAGAGTCCTCCCATGCTCAAACCAAGGTTGCTCAGGAAGTCAAATTTGTTGAGCACATCCAACAACAAGTTCGTGATATTGTGCAGAAATCCAATGCTAAGTACCAATAACGCCATGATCAACATTGAGTACAACACAAGTTTCAGGTGGGAGATAAGGTGTTCTTACCCTTGGAGAAAGAGCACCTCATAGGACCCCATCGAAAGTTACACTCACTCTAATATGGGCCTTACACCATCAGCAAGGTGGTGGGTGAGAATTATTTTGAATTAAGTATTCCTCCTTTCCTTTGCTTGCGCCCGATATTTAATGTGGAGCTTCTTTGACCATATTTTCCACCTCTCCTAGACACTTTGGTCATGGCCAAGCAGTTGGCCCCCAGAGAAATCAATCCTAACTTCATCGAACATGCAATAGTTGATCATATCATGGACACCAAGACAAAGGAAACCTATGAGAAAACCATCCAACTATATCGGGTTGTGAAAGAAAGGTAGTTTCTTCATTAGGGAAAGTGGCTCACCATGGGTTTGCCCATATCATAGAGGAAATTGATGCAATGGAAACCATTTCTTCCTAAGGGGGGAGGAATGATCCAGGTGGAAATTGGTGGCCACCCACCTATTATAATGGCTAAAAGCACAATTTTCCATTTTGGCATTTTGTTTACACTTTTTCAGGTCCTCAACTTTCAGGGCCATTTTCAGGCCTTAAACAACATTTTTTGGGAACAAAAAGGACCAAATGATATAAAAAGGCATGGTCTCGGTCGAACGAAATGTGTACTTCTCAGCTATACCTTTTTGACAAGGTATCAAGTTCCCCAAACAAAGATCGTATGCAAAAGTTACGCCCTTGGAAAGTTGACATATCGACTACCCCCATCAAGTCCCACAAACCTTTTGTTGTTTCATCTCCTCGGGTCAGGGTTTTGGATGTTTTGGGTTTTCTTAATTATGGTTTATATTAAAAAATATTTTGGAGCCTCATTTTAATTAGCTTCTTGCGAATGAGTGTAGCTGACACATCTCTTCTCAGAGATAAGCTACCACCATTCTAGCTAGCTTGTGTGCTTTTGCATTTTACAGTCTTTTGTGTTTTCAGAAAATCATTAATAGAATTTGAGTTTCATTGTATTACTGTGTTTTGTGTCATATCTCTATATATTTCCTTGTTATATCTATGTTATATTTATTCCTTCATATCATTCTCAAAATAATTTAGATCAGTCTAGTTCTAGGTCTAGGTCTTGTCTTGTCTATGTCATGGTCTAGGTCATGGTTTAATGGTAGCTTTGGGATTTGTTTTATTTTCTCATATTAATTTCCTTAAGGCCGACATAGCATAGTAAAGTAGGTATAAGATTTGGTTTCGTCTAATATACAAAATAATATTTTCTATGTGAGTGTATTAATCGTGATTTGTGTGTAGGTTAAAGATGATTAAATATAGAGGAGAATTAACAAGTCATGGAAGGTCTCCTTATCTTTAGCACTATGATTTTTTTGATGCGAATATTTTACGAACTTTATTTATAAAAATGAAATAATTTAAACTCACAACTGATATATGGCTATACATTCCATTCAGGTACCAACTCAACTATGATATATGCCTATCCATTCCATTTTGGTACACCCTTTGTAGTGGTCTAGGTCTTTCCATGCCTTCCCATTTCTAGGTCTAGATGATGCAAACGTGACCAACGCCCGCCCGCAGGATCGTTCAAATTCCCGTTTTGAGCCGAATTAGCTCATTCGATTCCCTACTAGAATCTCCGATGAAAACCTACAAACACACTCCTGCAAATGAAAACCTACAGCATACATCTACAACATACATTCGTATCATATGAAGAACACTCACAGACATCCACATAACACAGAAATACATGCAGGAAAAATTGCTTTTGTTTATATTAAATGGAAAATGCATGTTTGTACAAGGGTGTTCTCGAGCTCTCTCTAGCTCTTCTCTATGCTAGCTCTTCTTACACAAAATGAGATCCTAAATCTCTTTTACCTGAGGGGGCTCTTCGAGCCCTTCCCTCCAACCTACCTACCCTATTCAATTGCATTGAATGGGCTGTCTAGTCCACATCCGGATCTAGATCTCAGCCTTACAAGCATTAAAGGCTGATCTACCTAATGCCTGCACAAAGGCACAGCTTCCCAACTCAACAGCTTAAACATTTAATTACATTCAATTCAAATTCCAAATGAGGTTGCGCCTCTTTCTTCAACACACGATTTGACATGGTTGGTTGGCTGACGTGGAGAGATGCTCCTGCATCATACTCCTCAGCTGCAAAATTAATGAGCTTCCCATATCTGATGTTGAAATCCTCCTGGATCTGAAATCATCCTCTGGAGTTGTTCATCCGCTCCATCCTGCTGCTGGTGCTGTTGCTGCTGCGCTGGTTCCTTCCTTCTGCTCAGCTTCTCCTTGCTGGCAGTTTTTGATGACTTCAACATCAGCCTTCTGATGTATTCTATCATTCGGTCCAACTGCTCCAGTGGCTGGTCCTATTTTTGCAGTCTCCCCAGCTGCAAAAACTTTCGGCACATGGGTAGATCACTGTGATCTCCCATGCTTTCCTCTTCATCTTTATCTATGGCCTTAGGTTGCCACTCTGCTGCAGACTTCATATCTACAGTCTCCATTTGAATGACTTACTATTCAGTCACCTTCTTTGACAGCTCAACTTCTGTCAGTTCTCTTGCTGGATCTGGATTGTTCAGCCAATCCTCTAGCATCTCTAGCTCCATCTCCCACAGAGTGGTAAATCTACATGCCTTCTCTTTGGCTTCCTTTGCTGCTAGTTTCAATGCTACAATTTCTTTCTTTTCATCTCCCTAGCCGAAATCATTGAGCCATTCCTCAGAACGCTCATTCTCCTCTCCTTCTTGGGCAACTTCAGATATCTGCTCCAATTCCTCTTTGATAGTCTCAACTGATTTCTCTTCTACTGTTGTTGCATCTGCAACCCATATTTCTGCCTCCTCTTGGTAAAATGGTAGGAATACCTAAATTCCTCCAATCATCAGAAGATCCCTCAGATCCTCCTCTTTTGTCAGCTGCTGCACCTGCTGATCCAAACTCACCACTGAGTTCATGAGACCCTTAGATAGTCTCATATGTTCATCTCTTCCCATCTGGAAATTCGAGATGTTTCCGCTGCCCTCCTGGCAGTCTTCGAGATCCCACAGTGACCTCATATCATTGCCCAGCTGGAAATGTGAAATTCCCTGGCTATCCTCTAGACAGTCTGTTAGATCCCGCAGTGATCTCAACTCGTTGTCCACCTGGAAAACTGGAATTTCTTCTCTTCCCTCTTGGCAATTCTTGAGATCCTCAACCGATCCCAATTCACTGATATTTCTCTCAGTCTCTGATTCACATACCTGAACCATTTCTTCTTCTGGTCCATTGAGGTTTTCAACATACCTCAACCACCCTCTTAACAGCCTCTATTGTCTTCTGACCATCAACTCCTTGACTGGCCATTTTACCATCGGCTTCTTCATGGGCCATTCATATACCCATATCGGCTTGGATTTCTGTCGTATCCACAGTTCAAGCTATTCTGTGTCTACCCTTAATTCAACGAGCTCTTTATCCATCTCTGCAAGATTTTCTGCCTTGCTCTTCTTTCCAGCATGCCTATGGCCTTCAGTAGCCATGGTGTTGTCCCTGTCTGCTTTCCTAGCAAACCTGTTGTTGTCACTCCACACTAAGAGTGTTTCCAGCTTCATCCTATAGTCCTCCTAACTATCTTCTTGATTGCTGCCTACCTGCAAACAATCGCCACATAGTCTCCAGTGCTCTGTCTTCTTTTCTCTCCTCTGTTGGAAATATACAAACCAAATCCCGTTCTGATACCACTTGATGTGTATCAGAGTGCTCTTTACCTCTTCTCGCCTCTTCTTGCCTGAAATATATAGACAAGAACAAGGCTTTGATACCACCTGATGAAGACATGACCAATGCTTTCTCGCAGGATTGTTCAAATTCCTGTTTTGAGCCGAATTAGCTCATTCAATTCCCTGCTGGAATCTTCGATGAAAACCCGATCCACAGGTATTGCCCTTTCTCTGTCACAGCCTCTGCACATGCCTGTGATCTTCTCCCGACTCAATTTCAGGTTTCGGGGTTTTGTCTTTTCTGATGTCGAGAACCTCTGTCCCCTCGAACTCCCGATATCTGATGAGTCGATTCGTCGATACGACCATTTATTCGTTAGCCCTCCTGGCTAAGCTCCTAGACCATATTACCGCTATCCCCTCATGACCAAAGTCTTATTCCTTTCAGGGTTTCGAGCCTTCAAATGTCGCAGTGCATTTTCCCATGGGATTCCCGATCCTCTAAATCCTAATACGCTCCAACTTCCCTTAGCCCCCGGGGCTAGACCTTTGGTCCACGCGACCACTATTTCACAAGATCGCAGCCTTATCTCCTATTGGGGTTTCAGACATCACAATGCTAAAATGAAAAAACACCTTGTGCATGGGATCCCCGATATCCTGATCCCCGATTCTCCGACCTGACGTCAGCTAGGCCCCACAACAACGAAGCTTTCTCCCCCTTGTTGGGGTTTCATACTTTGCAAATCCAAGTTGCAATGACTTCTTGTCCATGGGATTCCCGATATCCTGACTTGCGATTTCTCTATTGACAATTCTCCTTTCGGGACTTTTCCCGATATCGCTCAATCACTGCCACACATCCCAAGAATGGAGGGTTCAGATTTCCCCTCGCATTTTCAAGACTTCTGATGTCTCGACTTTCATGACCTCAGGAACTCTGATTTCCTAAGTTCCAATATACCGATGTCTAGTGTACGGATCTTTGGAATGGATGATCACGTGACACGTGTCCTCTCTCAGATGGACGGCTGCAATTCTTTTACTGTTTCGGGACTTGAAATGTCTCGGCTTTCTCGACCTCAGGACCTCCAATATCCCGAGTGCCAATATCTTGATGCCCAAATGCCCTTCGGGACTTTCACACTGGCGTGAGAAGGGTTAAACCTCATGCACATCCTGTCCGATCCAACGGCTGACGAGATTTCTGAATGAGATCCAACGACTCGCGATCTCCCCCTTCTGTGCACTTCTCCTGCTCCTTCCTGGACGTAGAAAGATAATGGTCTAGATCTCTTCCTCCCGACAATCTGACTGCTACTGTGCTTTCTCCTGAGCTTGCACACTTTCTTCTGATGCTTGGAAGAATTTCCAAGTTTCCAAAGGCTTCGACCTTTGTCTTCTTCTCTTCTGCGAACTCTTTTACCTTCTGAGCTTCACCGCACGTATGAAAATGCTATTCCCCCTGAGCTTCTCAACCACTCATACCCCTAAGGGATTTTGTCCTTCTTTCTTATCCTGTAGGTGGAGAAGTATGGATGCCCTCCTAGCTATCCTTCTGCTCAAGCAACCTCTTGCTGAGTCTGCAGGGTGTTCAACAACCCTGTGAAAATCCCTCAGTGGATTTTTCTTCAATTTCCAGAACTCAAAGAGTTCTCTTCTCTTCTTTGTGCCTATCTGGACACCTACTGAACGCCCACCTGGCAGAGTATATTCTCCTAGAACTTCCAACAGTTTTGTACCTCTGTGCACTCCTTGCACCTGCTCAATTCCCACTTGACAGAGCTTCATAGATTCCTCAGTGATTTTGATTCTTCTTTCTGAACTCACAATAGAGTTCCTCCGAATGCACCACTGTGCATATGCTCAATGCCCACTTGGCAGATATCTCATAGAATCCACAATAGAATTATGTCTGCAACTGTGTCTTCTCCCACATAGCCTTGCCTCCAAGGTGTTCAACAACCTTGAGGTCTTCCTTCTGAGTTGTTGACTCCAGTCCTTGGGCCGCAACACATCTTTTTCTGAACCCGCAGAATTCAGAAGTGCTTCAGTGCACTGGTATTAAGAGACCGCAGTACTCTGTCACACCTTCATGGAATGAAACCTCAAATACCTTCACCTGAAATCAGACAGACTCCTACAAATTCAAACCTACAACATACATCTACAACATACATTCATATCATATGAAGAACACTCACAGACATCCACATAACACAGAAATACATGCAAAAAAAACTACTTCTGTTTATATTAAATGGGAAATGCATGTTTGTACAAGGGTGTTCTCGAGCTCTCTCTTGCTCTTCTCTATTCTAGCTCTTCTTACACAAAATGAGATCCTAAATCTCTTTTACCTGAGGGGGCTCTTCGAGCGCTTCCCTCCAACCTACCTACCCTATTCAATTTCCTTGAATGGGCTGTCTAATCCGCATCTGGATCTAGATCTCATCCTTACAAACATTAAATGTTGATCTACCTAATGCCTGGACAAAGTCACGACTTCCCAGCTCAACAAATTAAACATTTAATTACATTCAATTCAAAGTCCAAATGAGGCTGTGCCTCTTTCTTCAACACGCGATTTGGAATGGCTAGCTGGCTGGCTGACTGACGTGGAGAGATGCTCTTGCATCACTAGATCTCAATATCTCTAGGTCAAGGCCATGTCTTTCCTTTCCTTGTGATGTACCAAAATTGCTAGAGTGTGTGATAGTGTGAGAGGCAGAGAGAGGAAGATAGAGAGGGGGGCAGAGAGAGAGTGTTTGAGAATATGAGAGGGAGAGGGAGGAAGATAAAGAGGGGAGGTAGAGAGTGTGTGTGTGTGAGAGTGTGAAAGGGAGAGAGAGGGGAATACAAAGAGGGGGGTGGAGAGAGAGGGAGAGAGGGAGACAAAGAGGGAGGTAGATAGAGAGAGAGGAAGGGGGGGATATATAGGGAAGGGAGGTAGAGTGAGTTAAAGAGAGAAAGGGGAGAGTGGGGGAGAGAGAGGGAGTGGGATACAAAGTGAGGGGGGGAGAGAGGTAGATGTACGAGAGAGAGAGAGAGAGAGAGAGAGAGAGGGGTATGAAGAGGGGTAGAAATAAATATAAAATAAGAGTGTGTGTGCATTCCTAGAGTGCATGCACGTTCCTAGAGCATGTGCATGTTCCTAGGAGCGCATGTGTGTTATTTCTAATTCAAATTCTCTTGGGTAGGAATGACAACTCTAGCGGATGTGTATGTCGAGTTGGTTTCCTCATACTTAGGTTCAGGATGACAAACCTAGTTGTTTGTTCTACAAATACATAAAAATATCCATTTTTATGAATACTTCTCTATATATTTGTTTTTGATGTTATTTTTCTATAGGGAACATAAATTCCAAACATATAGTTTTAAAAAAAAATTAACATTGTTGACTATTTTTAATATATTTCTGTCTTGCCATATATAAAAATTCTAAAATACATACCTCTTTTATTTTTTTTATAACTCTTTGTCATGTTAACCATTTCTAAAATGTGTTATTAGGCCACACTATAAGAGATTGATATCTACAATCTAAAAAAAAATATTGTTTTTTATAATGTTAAGACCGTGATAAGTTGCATTGATAAAAGGTGTTGTAATTTCAATGATATATTGACTTTCATAATTTAAAAAATATAAAATTAATATTATAAATTTTGAAAAAATACACGACACTAGAATAATGGGTTCTCTACAATTATACAAGTTTTTTGAATTGTTTTCGGAAGGAAATTTCATCGTTAAGGTACTCAACACTTGCACTAACCAGACATGTACATTATATTTTTCTAGAAAAATAACATACTATTATTAGGAAAACATTATAGTTTGTAAGAATATTTGTATACACTTGGAAAAGAATAGAATATATATATTAAATTTATAAGATAAATAACTTTTTTAACTATATTATTATATAATGAATTTTTTAAATCATATTTTAATTTTAATAAATTATATTTTATTTCTAAATAATAAAATAAATTTATTTTATTTTTGAAATAAAATAGATATATGTTTATAAATTAAGGATTGAAAAATCAGTTCTATCATACATCATCTTATACATCAATTTATCTTATACATAAAGTTAGCCTCTAACTAAATTATAAAAATAAATTAAATTGTATTTATTAAGTTTTATTAATTACACTGAATGCGTTCTTTTAAGGGGTGGTTCCCCTCGGCCTTTCATCGCCTGTCAATACCCATTGGTTCTCAGCCACGTTTCCCTTCTAAAATGCTACACTTAATTTCCTATTCCACCACTTCATTGCCCCTATTCCCGCCTTCAACCTTCACCCACTGCCTCACTTCCCGTGTTCTTTCCTTCAACCTTCACCCATACGCTATACCAAGGTTTTAGTAGCTAAGATGAAACGTGTAGATGGCAGTGCTCTGAAGTGGTTTCAATGGGGGTTGATACTGCTTCCAGTGGACGACCTCCTCCTTTCTTTTCCTTCCTTACACACCTACTATCGGGACAAACCTACACGGGTCTCACTCGAACAAGGTGTCCGAAATGGCAACATAACCATATCGAAGGGTTATGGTAATTATAAGGGACACGTGGCTGAGTACTAGTGGGTATTGACAGATGACTAAAATTTGAGCGGAACCACCCCTTAAAACAATGCATTCAACGTAATTAATAAAACTTAACCAAAGTTATCACATTTCTCAAGACACTTCCTAGGAGGAAACACATGAGGCTCAGAAGACAAGAGTGAGATGCTTCTCTCTTTCAAACTAGATTTTGATCAACATGGATAGCATTTTTCCAGGTGATCCTCACCTGGAAAAATGGATCTATTATATGGATCTAGATATCATGCAATGGAATGAATGGGTCGAGATTTTTTGGCTTTTCAATAAAAAAAATTATGTCGATTACTCTTTTTTAGGTGGGTCTTGTTTCTATGGCATATGGTGGTCCTTTGGTCCATGGGCATTTCTTTTTGTTTTCCTGCCAGCCCATCTTCTTAAATTTTCATTATCTTCCTGTTTCTATTTGTCGTGGTGGAGAGTGAATTATTGAAAGCTTTCATAGTAAGTTCCTCTATTTTTGAATATATATTAAACACTACCTTGTTTTCTCTTTTTACCTGGTGGAATGTGAATTCTTGAAGGCTGTTGTAATAAGTTCCTATGTTTTTTTAATATACAACACCTTCCTTCATTTACATTGGATTGGAACAGAAACAGAGGATGCATACATGTAGAAACCCTTCCAATGGTAACCAACATCAACACTAAGCTATGATCAGGGTATGATTTTATTTGATCATGGATTGAACTGTTAGATTTAATGTAATAGTAATTTTTTTTTTTTTTAATATACATATTGTTTTGTCTTCAATTGATGATGGGAGTGTAGTGCGATTAATCAATATCAACAAATAAATTATTGAAATTAAAGATGGACACATGATGGATGAATTGATGGAATTAACAATAAATTCATCTTGCGCTTTCTCTCTACCTCTGTAGGTAGGTAGTGCACATTCTCTAGGTTTCTTCCCTTCTTGCAAACCAGTGAGGACATAGACATACTTTTGAGTTAAATAAAACCTATAGTAACAATGGTTGACGTTACATATCATACCTATTTCAAAGTTTTAGATCAGATTCTAAACTTAACTACATATGTTCTTTTGGTTTGATTAAACATGGATTTAGGTCATAGAGTTGGATTGATATCTCTAGCCTTTGAATTGGTGGCCAATATACCTCCATCGACCTTCGATTTGGACCAATTGAATACTATATTTTCTTTAAAGGGATTCTCACAAAGTTTAATAGCCATAAAATATTTTTTAAAAGTCTAGTAGCTTATTATTCACACTACATATGATGAAATCTATGAATCCATGGTAGAAGTGAGAATTTGGCCTTAAATACACTACTCATTTTCAAGGAGAACTGCAAACATGGGTAACAATTGGTTGCAGACTAAGTACGTTGATCTCTCTATCCTAACAATGTTAGGTTGCTTTAGTAATGGCAGGAATGTATGGTGGGGGCTGCTTTGCTAATGGCATGAATGTAGAATGGGGAGAAAGAAGATTGAAAATATCATGGACATGGTTTCTAAACAAGACAAGAATATTTTTATTTTTTGTTTGTTTGAATTTGAAAATATATTTTAATTTTCTTAGAATTTGTGTGATTTTGTAGTTTATTTCTTAGTTTTAATGATATGATTGGAGGACTTGTAAATTCAAATATTCTTTGTTTGTTTTAATCTGAGAATATATTTTAATTTTCTTAGAATTTGTGTGATTTTGGACTTGTAAATTCATGTTGACCAACATTGTTTTAACTTTCTCAATTTAAAAAAAAATACAATGAGATACAAACTTTGCCATATGTGCAACCCATTTCCATGGAAAAAAACATGTTTTTTTTATATGAAAATTTGATTATGGGTTTTGATTGTGAAACAAAGAATGGAGGTTCTGATGAAAAAGTTAAGGAACTAAGTCATTATACACGGTGATTTACATTGTTTCGTATAGATGCTTCAGAGAATATGTTGTCTATTGAGAGTTCACTCAGTTTAGAGACTACTATTTTTTAATAGTATAGAGACTACTATTCTAGTACAAAAGTAAAAAGGAATAAAGTGCCACAACATAATCAATTATAAGTATGAAACACAAGGATG
>ML778390.1:694728-705145 GCA_009831015.1 Picea engelmannii | reverse complement strand
AAATGTGCAACTTGACATACAATCTCATGTAGATCGTGGTTAATTTTAAAATTGTAAATGGAAATTATTAAGCATGCTCAACAATAATTAAATATGTAGAACATAAATCAAACACATTATTCAAGCATAAAATTCACACAATAAATAACATAATTATCATATCACTTATCTTTGTGACAAACACTATGTATTCCACCCAACCATAAGCTCTATTACTCCAATTCTCTTAGCAACAAGTCACCCCAAGATGGGACTATGAGTCCAAAAATACGGGCATGCTCTTATGGTATCTATGATCCACTCAAACAACCCAAATACCCACTAAAACACAATGACTCAACTCACACAACAATTCCAACCACCCATATCTCTTCCCCATCATTCTACACAACCCAAGGGATGATATTTATCTCTCTGCAGTGCAATCCATCTGAAAATTTCCATCCCCTTCGGGGATTTAGTACATAGAAGCCATGAATGTCTCTACTAGGGTCTCCAAGAAATCTCACAACAACCTCACTTTCTCTTGGGTAATTTATTCAACAAGAATTCACTCATAGGAATAACAATGTAACTCTTCGTGCAATTTGCAACTCCAACAAGTTTTTCTTAAACACAAAAAGATGCCTAATCTTTCTCAACACTAAACTATAGTTTTTTCCTCACTTCCTTCTCAATTGAAAACTCCCTTCCTTTTGTTGGGTCTTTTAATCACCTTCTTAATTTCTCAAGAAGATAGTTATAAAGGCTATGCATTTAATTATCAATTTGTGGCTCATATGGAACTTGTGAATTGTCATCCACTGTATATGTAGGAACAACTATTATTTCTATGTATTGTAGTCATAGTATCAATGCTTACATTTGTGGTCGGAGTATAGAAAATTCTCAAGCTATGGCAAGGTTCTACATAAATCCACATTTACAGAAATATAAACACACATTGTAGAAATGAAAGCATACTGATAGGAAATTAAATCACTCAAGAAGTGGTGGGATCATTAGTTCCCTTCTTTCAACCACCTGCAGGGATTGGTAAGTGGTGGGTTGTGCCAGTCCCCTACTCTCAACCACCTACGAGGATTGGCTAGAAACACACAACACACAAGGAGATCTAATCTAAATCACTCTTGCAGGAAATTAAATCACACTTGTAGAAAAGAATCACATAAGCTGCATAGGTATTAGGAGTATGACTCAACTGTCTCCTGAAGAAACCCCAACCATGTGTAGTAAAATTGATTACATAATTGAAACTATAAATTACTTTTGCATAAATTGAAGTTCACACCACACTTGTTGAAAATAAATCACACACGCTAAAAGAAAATTGATTAAGTACTTGCTGGAAAATAAATTATCTAAGTCCTCAAAATCATAGCCTAATCCTTTCCAAAATTGTCCATGTCATTACCCAGACCAACAAATATAGTCATTGCATTAAACACAATTATTCAACAACATATAAGAATGCAACCCAATCTAGAATGTATTTATTAGAAACAAATGAATAAATGAAATCCAACAAGAATACTTGAATGCATAATTAAACACAACCTCACATGAGTAATCTAATTACATGAACAAATTGAACCAAGAAACTAGTTACATAATTAAATTAAATAAATAACACTACAACAATTATAAAACAACAATTAAAATAAAAATTTGCTGAATTATTCCATTGCCATTTGGACATTGCTTTAAGAGTCCTCCCGAACAATGGAGAGAGTGCTCTCTTTTATACATAAATTCAATGAAAACTAGAAATAACAAATATCTAAATAAATCCACTTATGGATTTAATAAATCCATAGTGGTTACAACAATTTCCTGAGTAATGAATAGTTTCCATGATCCTTGCTAACAATTAGCAAATAATAAATAACTTCCAAGATATTTTGTTAATAATTAGCAAATAATAAATAAGTCCAAGATATTTTTCCCAAGAATTCCAATATCATTTCGCTAACAATTAGCAAATAATAAATGACTTAAGATATTTTGCCCAGGAATTCCAAGATTCTTGGTCAACTACTCAAACCAATATTTTGTCTTGGAATTGTAAAATTATCTATCTATCTTTTATTTTCTTGGACTAATATCATTGTTGCATAGATCCATAA
Organism: Picea engelmannii; assembly: GCA_009831015.1. NCBI lineage: Eukaryota > Viridiplantae > Streptophyta > Pinopsida > Pinales > Pinaceae > Picea > Picea engelmannii. Next base: position 703,019 of record ML778390.1, on the reverse strand, counting down.
ATGAAAAATATATGACAGCATGGCTCATGGTTCCAACGGTTCAAGGTTTCGGTGTTGGCTCACTATTTTGACGGCTCAAGGTTCCTTGGACGAGTTGCAACATGAGAGTTGCAACGATGGGAGTTGCAACATATAATAGTTCTCTGGTGAGTTGTAACAACTATTGTAAGGAGTTGCAACAATAGTCAAAGTTGCAACAACAGTTTGTTGATACTAAGAGGGGGGTGAATCAATATCAAGTACAATTTCAAAAATAATTCAACTTATACTTCAACCAAATTATATATTCAATTATATCCAATGAGAAATGAACAATAGTAGAAGAGTTACACTAATACACCACAATACACCATGCACAATATATGATAAATAATCAATAGTTATTGTTCAAGGGAAGTGATGACTTCCAAGTGAAGCTACAACTTCCAAATATAAAGGGAGGGATAAACCTCCAAAAGGAGGATACAATCCTCCAATATCAAGAGAGGGTTGACCTCTCCATCCTTGCGCATTCCTTCCACCCAAGAATATATGAGAGATAATAAAACTTTACATTAAATTATCACCATTAACAAACCATCACATAAAACCTGATAATGCTTCCTGAGATTTCTTCAACTTCTGCAATTCTTCACTTATTGGAATACTTTGATCCTATAGATAATATTACTCAATGTATTCTATGAAAATCCTCCAAGTTTCACTCCTTGAATCCTCCCAAAAAAGGAGTTATAGATAAAATGGTAGACCTTATTCAATTTTGGTTTATTCAGGAGAGAACTTGTACAGAATGCCCTGCGCTCAATATTTAACATCAGATTATGAAATTTGTAAAAAGGAAACTACAGTTCATACTCTTTCCAATGCAATTGGTCTCACTTCAAGACTAGTCAAAAACCCAATCTTCCACAGAGTGTATCTCCAAAATTATAGAGAATAAAGAGCTGATTTGTTTACCACAGTTACCTAGATATGTCTTCTCAATATCCTCCGAATTTCACCATTTAAATCATTCTAGAAACAAAGTTATAGCGAAAATGGTAAGATGACATGCAAATAAGATACCTTAGAACACATCACCAGGAGACTTCATCCTCCCTTGAAATTCAGCCTTCTTTACTTCAGATTTACTCTAAAATTCGACTTATATCTCCTTGTTCATTAACAAACGTGTGTGTGTAAAATGAATGTATAATGATATGTATTTATACCCTTTATGTCACTTCCTTTTAACATTAGGGCCAACATGTAGTTTCTGCTTCAATTCACATTTTCATCTTCAAAAAATCATTTCTCCTCAATCATGAGGATCCACGTGACATGCCACATACCACCGGAAGTGAAATGACTTATATTATCCATCCATGGGTGGTGTATCTGCATATGTAATTTCCTTCATGTCTATCTACGTTGATCAACTGTGGGGTCCAAAATCCAATGGCTAGGGTTGGCATCAATGACAACAACCAATCTTCCAACACAGTGCTCGAAGTTGTAGCAATGTTCCACAATTATAAAAACAATACTCAGAGTTTCAACAATGTTTAAAGTTGCAACAAGAGATCTCATATTTGTAACAATGTTTCAGAGTTGCAGCGATGTTCAGAGTTGCAACAACTGCTATAAGGAGTTGCAACAATGTTCTAGATTTGCAACGATGTTTAGAGTTGCAACAAATGCTATAAGGGGTTGCAACAACTGCATGGGAGTTGCAGTAGTGGGAACCAAAATACATCCCATGGCGATATCACATTATGCATAATAACCTATTTGGAACATTGTCTTTTCATATTAACTCAAAGATAAATGCAAATATGTTATTTCTCTAATCTTTAACCACAATTCATATGAAATACTAAAGAGATGAAATGAAAATCACCTTGGTTACTCTTCCCCCAATGATGATTCCAATTAACTCATGTTGCCATTACTAGGTAAGTTGACTCCCCCACCAACCTCTTACATGAATTCAATGATTGAGTGTGTAATAAGTCAAAGGATTAAATAGCTAAACTATAAATTGATTAATGAAGGTGGCTTAAGACTCGAGGCATGTGGAAACCCCTGAAAACCCCCATTAAATCCCATCTCTTGTGGAATCATATTCCCCCCATTACTATGGTCCTTACCCATCTATAATCGACGATTTTTTTTTTCAATGTACAATGTTTACATATTAGATTGTTTGGCCCCTAACCATTCATAATATTTACAAATATACAATGCTACACCATGGATCAAAATTTGGGTGTTACAATTTGATTGACACTTCTACCCATAATGATAAAGTCTTAGGCAAGAAACCAAGATATACAAGATCAAAATTTAGAACAAAAAAACATCCCAATGTAGGTCCCATGTGGAGTTTAGACTGAGAATGCAAATTAATAAATGTTGAAAAATATAAGAAATAATGTTTCAAAACGAAGGTAAGTCTATCCCCTTGGAAATTGAGAGTAAACAAGCATCCCACACATAGAGCTACCAGTCCTACCTAGGTGGAGAGGATGTAAAGTGGGATTCCTACACTTTTACAAGGTCAAATTTAAGGATACTAGGTATGTGCTCATGTGTATTGAGACCAAGTCCTATAGAAAAACCTAGGAACCTAGAGCAACTAAAACCAACAATGTCTCTAATTAGATTGCAAGGAATTCAAAGCGAGCCACATAATGCATCATAATATAAAATCCATTCATTAATATTTATTCTCAACACACACCTTGAGAGTTATCTCTTTACATTACAATTTTCATAAAGAATAGAAACCTTTCAATAGATCTGAGGGTATCTATTTAACCAATTTTTTCTAGGATTAACACCTATCCTCATAAAACTCATGCCATTTAGGAAGGGAAAAATATTAGTAGGAATGTATCATGGTAGATGACATGAATGTTCATTGATCTCATCGGTGAACGAATGCCCCACTGGCTTCCCTTTATGTTTTTTAAAACAACAATACATTTTCAAGTCATATGCAAGGATGTGGTGGGAAAATCTATTTGTTGCATAAGTAAAACATTTTAATGGAAAATTATAATTTCATTCTCTAATGAACTAGGGTTAACCAACATGCTAAATGTGGTCTTTTTCCATGATATATTCTTTAAAAGTATGAAAGTGGAACTATTTTTCGATGTACATAATAAACTACAATTTAATTATCAAGTTTGATTGTGTTCTATTTCTTCAGTGTGTTGCAACATTATATCAATCCAAAGGAGCAAGACAGTGAGGCTCTTTATTTTCAACCTATGTTAGGATCTATGCTTGCCAAGATCGATCACAATTCTCAAAATTAATATGCAAACGAATTTTGTCTACACAAGATATTTCAGTTTTGGGCTTCCAAGGAAGTTTGACATTGAAACTATCTATACAGTTTAGAAGGCATTGTGTTAGATGGGAAATATCTATGTATTGGTCCAACAAGTAGTTCTTATTATTTTGACTCTTACCATATTTTTACCTTCTTTTTTCCATTGATATATAATTATAGACTATTTTTTCCTTTAGTTCATGGTTTTCACAAGCATCTGCTCAAAACCCTCCTCAATTGTCATTAGATTCACAAAGAAAATACCAACTATCGACAAAGTAGGAACAAGACAGTTGAAGTATCCTCATTTTTACCTGGTCTTGCATAATGAAATGTAATGCCCAACCATTTGTAGGAATTTGGTAAGTGCTTAGTGACTTCAAATTTTGTAAAGAAACACCGACGAACTTCACTAGTTATAACAATTATCCACCATTGCAATGGATTATACAATTGAGGATTAATATTTTTCTTTTACACATTTTTTATGAAGTTTAAAAGGATGAAGGATTCTTGGTAGAGGAATATCCTTCCATTCAAATCAGATTCTTTAGTTTTTCATTAGAAATCACCATGTATGCCTTTATATTGGCCTAACTTCATGATGTGTTGACAATATTTCAATAACATTTAAATTTATCGAGTGGTCAACTCAACACTAGTTGCTTTATAATTTCTAATATTTAAAAGGATAAGGATTCTTGTAGAGGAACATCATTCCATTTAGAACAGATTCTATACTTTTTCATTAGCAAGAACCATGTACGACTTTATCTTGGCCTAACTTCATGCTATATCGAAAATATTTCAATAGATTTTAAAGTATCGAGTGGTCATCTCAACATTGGTTGCTTTGTAATTTCAATCTCAATTCATATGCATTTTGAAATTATATTCAAGAACTGGAAACATTTGGGCTTAAAGTAACTATGTTGATAAATCTGGCATATCAGCATATGAAACAACGTAATATCGAATGTATTCTTAACACGAATTGATTGAAATTATTGAAATTGAATTGTTTTTTATGGTCCAAAAATCGAGAAATAATAAATTTTGTGATTTGTGTCATTCAATGCTTTTCTACCAAGGCTTACATTGTACTTTTGTAGTGCAATCATTACAACTTTTCATACAAGATCTTATAGTTTTCTAAATAAATTTAAATGATCAAAAAAATTATGGATTAAGTTCAAATCTCCCATGAATATTCATTGCCATTTCATGCATTTGTTGTATTAAGAAACATAATGTAGTGATTTCAGGTTGTATTTGTTTTTGGGTTTTTAGAAAAGCTCTTACATTTCTCCAAATAAATTTAAATGATGAGAAAAGTTTTGGATTAAAAATGAATTATTTCATGAACATTTGTTACCATTTCATGTAGTTGTAGTATCAAGAATGTATTAAGAAATATAATGATGACTTTGTTAATGGTTTCAAGTTAAATAAATGAAAAAACATGATTTACAAAGATCAAAACTAATTTTCCAACATTTTAGGTCTAAATAAAAAAATAAGTATCGCCATGTGTAATGAACCCCTGCATGCTAAACTCGTTATTTTTTTTTCTTTACACATTAAAATAAATAGCAGTAACATGCTAGTTAATTCATGCATTTAACATGATATCTAAAACCTGAAGTGACCATGATGATCCTAATGAAGTGACCATGTATGATGATGTTTCTTGAATGGATTGAAAATGAAAATATGAAGTGGGTGCCTTACTCTCCCCTTTGACTCCTCTAGATATACTGGCAATTATTCCTCTATCTTCTTGTATGTCTGTCGTATATCATTGAAATCCAAATTTTCAAAGAGGCAAAGTTGATGCTTTAGAAAATTCAGAAAAATTTATCTGATGCAATAGAAGATGATGAAAGGGAGAAACTGATTCATAGATGTGGTGCTTATTTTCCACTTCCACCTAATATATAGGTGGTGCATATACTGGTACACTTTTGAATTAAAGCATTCAACACAACCAAGAACATATGGTACATGAAGGTTGGGCCTTGGAGCTAATGTTGATCCTAATGAAGTGATCCAATATGATGATGTTTACACTTTATACATGAAGTATAGGATATCGAGCTATCACAGATTCACACATAATCATTGTCAGAGCTTCAACAAGACAATATAAGTGTCCTCATTTTTATTGGTTCTTGCATAATGCAACGTAATGCCAAACCATTTCTAGGAATTCGGTAAGTGCTCAGTGACTTCAAACTTTGTAAAGCAACACTAATGAACTTCACTAGTTATAACAGGTATCCATCATTGCAATAGATTATACAATTGAGGTTGTTGACTACATTTTCGGTCAACGACACTTAGCCGACAAAGCATTTCTAGGCTCCTCCTCATTTCACAATTGCTTGCGCAAAGTCTTGTGTACTCTTGTTGAGTTTCTGCTACACATTAAAAGAATATGTCATTAAAGCATATTTTAAGTTATGATGCATATTTGCTAATAATGATGATTGTTGGTCAGTTTTGAAGTTGCACAAGTTACAGGTTCTCACATGGACATAGGTGCATTCGGCAAGGATAATATCTCTATCGACAATTGTTATAAGATACTAAGTCTGAAGTTGAGGATTCTTGGATGTACCATGAGATATCTATTCAATGAAAAGCACACAATGAGAGGCTTCACCGAGGAGTTTTTATTTGAGCTTCGCTATGGAAATGGATCACCTCATTTTTTACTAGCGCACCAAAGTGAAGATCACTCTTGTTGTTGCCAAAAGTATGGCATATTTACACAAGAAGGCTCAAACCATATATTGCGGGTTCAATGCTACTAATATCTAGGTTGACAGAGATTTCATACCAAGTTCTTTGATTATGGATTTTTTGATGCAATTTAAAAGTCTTAGTTTCCTATACAATAATAGTGCCATATCCTGCACTTGAGACTACAACACTAAGTCTTACAATCTTGAATATTAATGTTCAAAAGTTTGGAATAATGGAATTGGAGATGGAACATACACACTACCAAAGATATCGCTCAACACCGCAATGTAAATATGAGAAGGGTTCTGATACATTATGCCATCCATAAATCTCTGAAGGCATAGGGGTAGTAGGCTTTATATTTCATATTTATGGGCTACAAGCACTCAATGGTCATGAAATCTATGGGGTATAAACTGTGAACTAATAAAAATGGCTTGTTTGTTGTGTATTTGATTAAAATATACGTATTGGATCCATATTAAATACAAAAGATGAGAGTTTGGTATAATTTCAAGTGGCATATGCTTGTATGCAAAAAAAACTTAAGGAACAACTTAAATGCAAAGTTATGGCACTGTCAACAAAAAAGGGTTCTTTGAAAAAAGAGACGGAGCTTGCAGAAACAGTTATGCAAGACCTCAATAACCAGTTAAACAAATCCCCAAAAGTGATCTTACTGCTCAAGAACCAATGATGTGTTGCATGCTTCAGGAATATAGGAACAAGAACTTCTTAGAAGCCCCAAAAACTCCAATTTCAGCAGATTTCATCTCAGAGGTAGTACCACGTTATGAGCATGGGGAGCTTGTCATAAAAAAAAATTAATCACATTTGAATAAAGCTAAGCCATAAGATTTTCACTGCAGTTGTAACGATCCTCATAGTTACGACAACAACTCTGATAACAGGTGCAAATTTTTTATTTTTTTTTATTTTTAAATGTTAAGGTGTGTGCGCGCGGGAAGAAGGAACAGACACACTTGACTCTACGTCGCCACCCGACAACCAACTAGGCGCAAGCAAGACGAACACATCCAGACGACATACGACGTACGACAGAAAACTGCATGCATTAATGACGATCACTTAGAAATAAGTCAGACTGACTTCCCATCCATCCTACCCTGCAATGGTTAGGACCTCCAAGACACATAAGCAACGCTCAAGCCCAGGTTCCCATCGATTTTAACCATTTAAGGTCTCAGGGATGGCGGTTGTTCTGAGGAACATGGAGGTGTCTACATCTTGCCCGACACAATCAATACCAACACTATGAACGCTAAATCTACCAACATCAATCAGTGTCTACGACTGTAGACATAAGACTCACGACGCAACCATTTAAAAACACACTGGGTTGTGCACAGTGCTAACACAGAGGGAAGAATCCATAGTAGTAGAGTTTACTATTTCTGCACAAAAAAGCAGGGATTTTAGTCTTATGTCTTCTCGAAAGAAGATTAGACTGGCCGACTGCTCAGGCAGAAACTAATAAATCTTTTAGGGAGTCGCAGTAGTGGAAACTGTGCCTTTAAACATCCCGAGACTACTGATACGGCTCAGAGTGTGTCACAAGAGTGGAAACTGTGACTTTAAACAGCCCGAGACTCTTGATACGACATTGGATTCCTTCCACCAAAAATACACACAGACATATATACTAAGCTACAAGAGGTGTCTATATCCCACCCGACACAACAGACCAAGCAACTAACTGATTATAATCAAGTACAACATAAATAAGAAGAACAATTACGCCCCTTACGGAAGGCGCGTGACTAAAGGACCCCGACAACGAAACCCAAGTTCAACCTTATTTAACTGAATCAACAACCCTCATTTACTAACTCCGAGTAATTTATTGCACGTAAATCCAGGACATTCCACCATGTATGTCTTATCAATATCAATAGTTTACACTAAGATTACAATAAGATAACCATATCATTTCATTTCTAATTACAATAACATTGAAATAAAAATAATGGTCATACATTTCAAACTCTAACCTTGCAATTTATTTATATGGTAAGAACAATACAATTTCATATTTCGAAACAATATATTACAATTATGAAATTTATAAACAATTATTCAATGACGTATGTATGCCATAACATTCTTCCTTTACCTATTGCACGTCCATAAGCTTTAACATCAGTCATTACATCCATTAATCATTCCAAGCACCCTAATAACCTTAGCCTTAGCTTGGCCA
>ML778390.1:650955-664955 GCA_009831015.1 Picea engelmannii | reverse complement strand
AAAGGCTAAAAGATAAATACTTGGCCCAAGTCTACTAAGAGACTTGTAAATTCCAAAAATTCAAGAATTGTATGGAGAACATTTTTAATTAAAGATCAAAGTCCTTTACGCTATGAAATTGCTTCTTTATTTATTTTCTTTTAAATCTCAATTTTCTTCATCTTTTCTTAATACAACACTAAAAATAAAAATAAAAATAAAATAAACAAACTTATGAATCTGTTACTTTTGAAAAATAATTATGTATATAAGTGTCATTCATTTTTTTATTAGCTTTTTTAATATGTTCAAACATTTTTTTTTATTTTCCTTATTGTTTTAGTTTTCTTATTATTTATTACATTCTAACTTCTAAAAGAAAATTTAAAAAATATAACATCACTACAATGTTACTCTTTTATAGTCTTTAAACTAATTTCTCATTTAATAAAATTTTCTTTTAATTGACTCACCTTAGCACTAACATATTTATTTAACTCTTCATTACTTTTGTCTTCGACTACTTTCTTACAAAATAAATACAAAAATATTATCAAGTTATAGTCTTTCGTGTACCACTCGGATGGGGTGACACTTGGCAAGAGGAGGGGGACAGTTGGCAGGGACAGATGGTGGGGGAGTTAATGTCCCAAGCCTCCACCCCCGAAGTATTTACTCCCCATGGCACACACCATGAGGGGAGTTAACTCAGTGTGCCTGGAGGAGCTCTCGGATGAGCGATCCAGCCAGGCCACCGGTACCAATCGCCTGCACCAGTCCCATCAACCTTCAATGGCGATGGGAGGGGAATCAATGGCTCCCAGAGGTGATAAAGATGACCAAGGCATGCATCTTTTCATGTGTGTTACATGCTACCACCTCTGCACAATGCTTCTTATCCCTCCTGGATTCATCGCTCGCACTCTGCATTCCATCCGAGCTTCCTCTGACCACCACCACCCCCCCACGGCCCCCTTTCATATCCCCCACCCCCTGGTTCTTCCCACTATGCCCCGAGAGCAAGGAAATCCCATGAGGGGAACCAGGAACAAGAATGACATCACCCGATACAATCGACTCACAGCCTCTCAGGGAGCATTACTTGCCCATTTTAGCCGCCCCCATAGACATACCAGAAGCACTCAGACCACCCTGCACACTCCAAAAATGGAGATCCTGCCACCCTTGCTCCAGAATCAGACTCGGAATTCCTTGTGCATACCAAAAATGGAGACCCCATCCACCACAATGCACTCTCCACCACCGCCTCAGCATTTTTCGGCTAGCACTTCGAAGGAAGAGGCACCTCAGTGCCTCAACACTGTCAAAAAGGAGACACCACCTCCAGTTCAACATCTTGGTCCGAAGTTGGTGAACACTGGGCCACCTTCAGCCTCGCAACCAGGCCCGAGCTTGGTGAACATGACAGAGCCACCCTCTGAGGAACACCTCCCCAATATTTTTTCCCCTGGCCACCAGCCTTACTGGGGCAACGGAGGATGCATTGTGGAGGAGGAAATCCCTCCAAGCTGGAAACTGACAGAATCAGGGAAGAACCCAATTACAGCGGAAGAGACAGGCACAAACGGAGGAGAGGAGGGTCCACACTTTGCTTATCATCTGGCAGTGAAGCATATTGAGCTCATCTTCGACATCCAGCAACGACAGAATGAACAGGTGCATGGCCAAAAGATAATCAACCAACGACTAGATTTGTTGTTTGAGGCATTCTCAGAAGCCCCAATGCAAGCATGTTGTCCCACCTACAAGTAGAAGTTTGTCCCGGCATACACCTCTCATGGACACCTAGGTTCCCCAATGGCTTGACACGGCCCACCCCCGATTCTGATTTTTGTCAATTACAGTTTTTAAAATGAATAGGGATCCAATTTTCACTCTTTTTTAAAGTTGTGTAATTATCTTAGTAATGGTGACTCTGAATGAAGCCAGCCCTAGGCTAGCTAGATGGAACAGGGTTCCTGTTGCAACTTTCAGTTTTCTGCATAATTTTGTAAACTATAGTTCAGCCATGATAGACATATCATCGCTTGGAGCCACCTGTTCTAGTTTCCCTTATGTAGCAGAACAGGTGGTTGCCAAACAAAGCACATCTATACACTCGTGATATAATATAAGGTTCTTCTTTTTATTTACAAAAACAATAAAAAAAATAGTCTTTCTTGTACATTTTCTTTAGTTGTTTAATTTCTTTTAAGATTTAATTTTTTTATTTCAATTTTAGGAACTCATACATAAAAGCAAAAAAAATATATATATATTATAAAAATACAAAGCAAAAGGGAATCCATGTTTGGACTTTAGGTTAGAGAAGATTTAGCTTAGAGTCTAATGTGTTTTCTTGTTGGGGATCTAAACCCGGGGTGGTATTCCCATGTCTTCCTGCCTAGCCCCACGAGAGGTCGATATGTTGGTGTTAGAGACTCTATAGTCCCTTGACATCAACATATTTTTGGCAACCATACTGGGGACGGGTCGTTCAATGGTTCTTTCCTAGTTTTTTTTTAATTCTTTCAAACTTACTTTTATCTTTTCTAGACCTCAATGTCTCAACTGATTGGAATCTTGGTTAGTGGTTGTAACCCTATGGTTTCAACTACTAACCCTGCGAAGGTCATTCACAAGTATGGGATTTTTGAGTTTGAAGAAGACCTAAATAATTCCCCATGGTTTGTGCCTATCCCATTGAAGTTTACTCACCTGTTTAACCCCTGTTCAAACAACATTTTCCTTTATTTCATGGTGATGGAACTGTTACAATGGTTGAACATATTCGGGCATTTTCAAATGCTTGCACCATCCTTGGAGTTAACGATAATGATAGTTGCATGATTTTGTTCATGAACTCCCTTCAGGGGTAATTCTGCTTCTCTATTTTCCAACTTACCTGATGAATGCATCTCTACATGGTCTGAAATTTCTTAATGGTTTACGTCTACCTTTGGGCATTTGGATAATTCTTATGATCACCTTAAGAGATTAAATCAGTTGTATATGAAAGATAATGAAAGCATTCTTGCACTTAACCTTAGGTTTATCAAGTTATGTAATTCAATTCCTATGTCCATTCATCCTACCAACCTGGCTTCCCTCTTGCATTATTATGAACTTCTACCTCCTCTTTACTGATGGAGATTAGAAGAAAAGGATGTTCAAATCTTAGAGCTATCTTTAACCACTTGCCTTAACTTCGAAGATTAAATCCATAGAACAAGTTTCTCCTTTGGTGTTCATGATTCGCACAAAGATTTGTCTTCTTTAAGCTCCATCATCAAGAATTTACAGGATCACATGTTCTCCCTTCAATATCAATCTTCAAATCATGCCTACCTTGATATATATTCGGATCCCTCTCTTCTAGGGCCTAATTATAATGACTTCACTAATTGTGGTCAAGAGCTAGGATGTGGAGAGGATCATGATCATATCATGATGCTTAATGATCAACCCACCTCCCACATTCCAAATACCACCCTTCTCAAACCTTATAGAAAAACTCAATCCCAAGATCATCTTTCCTTTCAATCCTCTTATCCGCATGCATACGATGGTGAAGTTGATTATGAAAATGAAGAAGTCAATTTTTACCATGTTAAACCTATTTATGACACATTTTTATTTGTTGAAGATGCTAATGAGTGGTCAAAACAAGTTTTTGAAGACCCATATGATTTTATTAATACATATGGTGAGCCCTCTTTTGAAGATTTGCATGAGTTCGATCAAGATATTAACTTGTATAACATCATTGATAATCCATTGTTTCAATCGATAGAGGTTAAGGAACTTGACACTAGTGGGCATATCTCTCCTAGGTGCAATTTTTCTTTCAATGATGATGACTATTTTAAGGACATACATATGTTTTTGAACCCATCTTATGAATCTTCTTTGCATTATGATGACCCTGTTCCGGATAGAAAGATTCCTAGAGATCATATTAATTTGTTTGATGAATGCATCGATCATCTCTTTGATATACAAACCCCAAATCCTAAACCTGATGTCCTTGATTCAATCGATACTTTCAGTATTAAATGCAAATCTTCTCATGTTGGTTGGCAAGTCTTGGAGGTTGGTAATCATTTCTTTTGGGTATCGATTAGTCATTTTTCCTCACCATACACATGTGTTGGTTGGCATGTTGGCAATCCTTCCATGCGTAAAGTTTTCAAAGTCGTAAGACCCACATGAAAAATGGACGATGCATTCTTTTATGCTAAATTTCATCCTAATTGAGTCCAATTTAATGCTCTTCTTTTCCTCTGTACATAAATAAAATATAAATAAAACAAAAAATAAAAAAAATTACAAAAGGGTTAAATCAGGTTTTTGTTGAGTTCACATTTATTTAGTTTCTTTTCTCACTTTTTGTTCTACTTTCAGTTCTTTTTTATTTCTTTTATTTTTCCACCCTTTTGATGGTTAGAGTTGATGGAACAATGGTCAATGATATTAAAGGCTATCTGTATATTTTTTAACTGATTGACCAAATTTGTTTTGGTGGACAACAAGCTTGCAGGTGAACCAAGTTGCCTTATTTTTGTCCCAATTCCTTGCTTTGTATACCATATGCTTGCTAAGCAAGAAATATTTGCTCATCACAGTCATCAATCCTTTCCCCAACTTCCTTATTTCTCTTTCTCCATCCCCTCCATTTTGAGATGGCTCTGACATACACGTTGTGGATGCTTAGTGTTAAGCTTGGGTTTTCCCCCAACACACATCCACGACAGTTTATCCATATTTCTAATCATTTTGTCAAGATCCAAAGAGTTTTTCCCTTTCGATTATACAACAGGACCAAACCCCCTCATACTTACCAATTTCCATGAGTTATTCCATGAAATACCGATCCATGAATCACTTGGCCTCCATCTTGTTTTCCCCTTGTTGTATAATCTGGTCCATCTAACCCTATAGACCACTTCTTGTCTCACCTTGAGTTACCATCAATCCTTTTGATCTTTCATCCCCATCCATTTTAGTTCATTGATCCTATGATACCAGAGTTACTTGATCTTGCATGCCATTGTAAGTGATGTGCATCTGTTGGTTGGCATTTGTTGACTACATTTTTGGTGAACGACACTTAGCCAGCAAAGCGTTGCCAGGCTCCCCCTCATTTCGCAATTTCTTGCGCAAAGTCTTGTGCGCTCCTGCTGAGTTTTTGCTACACATTAAAAGAAGATGTCATTAAATAAAATTTTAAGTTATGATGCATATTTTCTAATAACGATGGTCGTTGGTCAGTTTTCAAGTTGCACAAGTTATGGGCTCTCACGTGGACATAGGTGCATTCAATAAGGATAATATGTCTATCGAAATTTTTTATAAGATACTATGTCTGAAGTTGAGGATTCTTGGATGTACCATGAGATATATATTCAATGCAAAGTGCACGATGAGTGTTATAGAAAGATTTTCCTCACCTCATGCAACTTGCTCAGAAGGCCTTTTCCATTTCCCTATGCAGACTTGAAGTCCCTTTTTGCAATTCCTCGAGCTAAAAACATATTTTTCCACATGTATGCGCCCTAACAGTTATACAACATGCGTATACACAAGTTTAACCATTACAGCCTGCGTACATCGAGTTTTGTGTCCAAAATTAAAAAATGGTGTCGAGTTTCCATGTCACGTCACGAGATCCATGATCCTTGACCTTCCATATAACTGAAACGTTCCAACTCGGCCCTTAAATTCCATTTGAAGGATATAAATGGGCCATATCCAAGTTGTGGAAAGAGGAAAAGAATTCAACTTTGAGAGAAAAGTTACTCTGGAGAAATTATTCACTTCATATTGAGTTTGCATCCCTTTGTACTTTTAAGTCTGAACACATTGTTCAACCCCCGAGCTCTTCCCTATTTCATGGAGAACCTCATTTTCTCTCTTATATGAGATTTCCTTTGGTGGAGGCCCAACTGGAAGGGACTTATTTTCACAGTTCTGAACGTGCTGACATGGAATTTTTTCATTCATACACTTATGTTGATTACATTTTAATAGAAATACTCTTTTCTCGTCCAATTAATGTCTTGAAAATATTCGAATTATTATTCCATGGGCGTATTTGTTATGAATATTGATGGATTATGCTATTATATGTGCTAACTTTATATATTATCATCATATGCTTACATATCTTGGTTGTTGAGGACAAGTTGCAGGTGTATAGATTTGAGTCAAGTGCTCAACGATGGACTTCATCAAACATCTAGACGAGGTAGGCTCCTTATCTTGTCTTGATAGCATGTTTGTTTATATAGCATACTTGATATTATAGTTGTTTTCTGTAGTCATTTCCATCTGTTGTGGTTTACCCCATGCCATAGAGTGATTTTTCTCGTAATAATGAGAGGCTTCACTGAGGAAGTTTTAATTGAGCTTCGTTATGGAAATGGATCACATCATTTTTTACTAACGCACCAGAGTGAAGATCAGTCTTGTTGTTTCCCAAAGTATGGCATATTTACACAAGAAGGCCCAGACTCTATATTACGGGTTCAATGCTACTAATATCCAGGTTGACAGAGATTTCATACCAAGTTCTCTGATTATGGATTTGTTGATGAAATTTAACAGTCTTAGTTCCCTATACAATAATAACGCCATATCTTGCACATGAGACTGCAACACTAAGTCTTACAATATTGAAGAGTAATGTTAGAAAGTTTGGAATAATGGAATTGTAAATGGACCATACACACTACCAAAGATATTGCTCAACATCGCCATGTAAATATGAGAAGGGTTAAGATAAATTATACCATCTATAGATATCTGAAGGCGTACGAGTAGTAGGTTTTGTATTTTATCTTTATCGTCTACAAGCACTTGATGGTCATGAAAGCTATGGGGTATAAACTGTGAACTAATACCAATGGCATGTTTGTTGTGTATTTGAATAAAATCTACGTATTGGATCCATATTAAAGACAAAAGATGAGAATTTGGTATAATTTCAAGCGACATATGCTTGTATGCAAAAACGACTCGAGGAACAACTTAAATGCAAACTTGTGGCACTATCAGCAAAAAGGTGTTCTTTGACAAAATAGATGGAGCTTGTAGAAACAGTTCAGCAAGACCTCGATAACCAATTGAACAAAATTCCTAAAAGTGGTCTTACTACTCAAGAACCAATGATGTGTCGCATGCTTTAGGAATTTCCTAGAAGCCCCACAAACTCAAATTTCAACATATTTCATCTCAGAGGTAGTACCACGTTATGACCATGGGGAGCTTGTCATAAAAAAAAATTAATCACATTTGAATAAATCTAAGCCACAAGATTTTCACTACAGTCGTGATCCTGAAGTTAATAATGTAACAGATGTCAACAAAGAAATCATCTACATTGAGACATTATTTGCATCTAGTGTTTCTTGGTGTCTTAAGGTATATCCTAATGGCAGCGTCGCCTCAAAGGGAACACACATCTTAGTTTTTATGGAGATGCTTGAAGGAAATACAGAACCATCTACTTATGAATATGGCATTGAGATGCTACATCGAAATGGTCTGCACCAAAGTATTTTGTGAAACTTTTCTTCTGACTTTGAGGTGGCATGTTGGGGTTGTCTTCAATTCTTCCAAATAGACCTTCTTGAAAAATAAGGTTACCTTCTTCCTGAGGAAGATATCATTACATTATGTTTTCATGTCAAATCTCTGACATTTTCACAACAATGTTGGGACCTGAAAAGGGCACTTGCTGCAGTTCAAATTGAACAGAATAATGTGTTGGATCAGCTGAAAGCAGTATGCAGAGATTTTGTGGCAATGATTTGGCAATGTCGCTATAAAAATTCAAACCATCCTGTGCATTCTGGAAGACATGCATCTCCTCTGATCCTAGAAGAAATAGATAATTCTCTATCTATTTCAGAGTCTTCTAGGAAACTATTAAATCCAAATAGGGCTCATATGTATCCAGGGGACCCAAATTGGAATTATGAAAAACCTGATAATCGACAAGGTTAAAGTAATCATTCTCAACATGGCTTGATACATGCTACATGTATGAGTGGAGAAATGATCAAAGATTCAATATATGAATGATTGTCATGATAATTCAAAACAATTTTTCAACAACCTGATACTTTCGTCAAATTAGTTATGTCATAAGAAGAAAAAATTGATACCCTATTTGTATCAAGTCCATTTGTTGTACATGGTCATGTTGGTATAGGAAAAATTGATACCATAAGGATCAGAGGAAGAATGATTTTTCTCAAATGCATGACTCTGATAATATGTTTCTAGTTCTGGAAGCCACACTATTTGGGGACATGTCTGGTATACAATAAGACTACTTAAAAAATTGATGTGATGGCAATATTCGACAGTATATGCGTAGTTGGACTTCACCAAATGATAGGGATTATCAAAAAATGGATAAAAAATTATGTTTATCTATTGTTTTAATTAAATTAAATAAAAAAAAATCCCAAGCATACGGTCTTTAGTTCATTAACCCTAACTACTCAAACCGTTCACCCAATGATATAAAAGAAGCATCGCACAAACAACCAAGTGGAGAAAAAAACTCGGAGAGAGGTATGCTTGGAGTGAAATGAAGTTTTCCTCTTTAAATTATCATTCACCCTCTATACATTCAGCAGGGATTGACGGAATTTTTGGCAACAAGGATTCTTGTGAAGCAACGAAGGGATGAGGTGAGGATGAGATTTGTTGGTTCTCATAAGGTGAATAGTTTACTTGACAGATTGTTGTATTTATGCCTGATTTTATTCAGTGCTAATCAGTTTTTGATATGCAGGTTCTCACCTTGTGCTATCACCACCATTACTCCATTCCATCTAGGCTCATCTTTCTTCTTCTTTCATTCTTGGTCTTTCTATTGTAACCTTGTTCTAGAATGGATAAAGGATAAATACTTGGCCCAAGTCTACGCAGAGACTTGTAAATTCCAAAAATTCAAGAATTGTATGGAGAACATTTTTAATTAAAGATCAAAGTCTTTTATGCTCTGAAATTGTTTATGTTGGCATGTTTACAGGCAGAGTGTGCTTGTCATTGATGGAAAGAACAACATCAAACCAAAGCTCGAGAGACCAGAAGACGAGAAAGGCAGAATGTGCCAAGTGGGCACCATAAGTATTTTGGGAAGACACAGATGAGCAAGCTCGAGAAGCTCAGAAGAGATAGTACAGAGTTGCACGCATAGCGCAAGTGTGCGCCAGGGGTGAGGTTAACTCATTGCCAAAGCTCAGGAGAGACGGTGTTATGAGACACACAGATGGTATTCCATACATCAAGGCTTGCAGAAGGATCAAAGGTTGTGGCCTTTAACACTTAGAGATTTGAAGAAATTGTAAGCTCAGGAGGAGGAGAGAAAGTGGCCATCTGATCAGAGTCCAAACAGGAGGAGCACGCAGAAGAGGAGAACAGATCTCAGTTGTTAGATATAAGTGTGTGGACCAACAACTATTGGATCCTAAGGAAAGAGCATGAGACAAGTTTTGAAGTCACCAGAACCATCCATCATCAGCGATGACACGTGGCAACAGATCTGGGAGGTCGAAGAATCGAACTTTGGAATATTTGCATGGGGTAGAGTGGAGTCGATCCTAGCCGTTGATGGTGGGAAGGACAAGTGGCAAGAGATCAGCATTTTTTTGACTCGCAAGTTCGAAGAGTCAAAGGTGAGAGTTGTAGGAACTCGTGAAATGCGAATTTGCAATTTGATCTGGACCGTTGGATCGTGGAGAGTCATGGATCGTCAATATGATGCAAGAAGATATCGGGAAATTGGGAATCGAAAGAAGGGAGGAGAGATAACCTTTGACATTGTGAAATACGAAGTCTCAATATGATCTTAGTTGTCGGATCACCAAGGATCATGGGTTGTTGATCTGGAACAGGTTTTGGAAAATCGGAAGTCGGGAGAAGGGAGGTGAGTAGTCCTCCAACTTCGCAAAGCATAAAGTCTTGATAAGATCTGGACCATTATATCACAGAGGGATGTGGTTCTTTGATCTAACACATAGCACAAAATCGAAAATCGGTAGTTGGAAGAGTCAGGGTTGGCTCACGTTTGAACACCCAAAATGCAAAGTCGTGATTTGATTGTAACCATTGATTAAGGAATGTCGTGGGTCGTTGATCAAACATGATGAAGTTCGAGAGCTCGCGAATCACGAAGCACCTTTGGAATAAGTGTATGGTCATAGCCATGGTCACATCGATGAAAATCAAGGGAGGAGCTAGCATGTTTCTAAGATCCACTTTGCAGATCATGAGTTGGGAGAATCGAGGTAACCTACAACAGGAGTCCACAATACGTGAAATCCCGAAGCACCCTTTTGCTTGGCCCCTGGTCATAGTTGGATGTCACATCATCGAAGGATTAAAGGAGGAGCTAGCATGTCTCTAGGCTTCACATCGGAGATCACTGAGATCATGAAGAACCTCTCTTGCTTGGCCCCTGGTCACCGCCGGTGGTCACATGAAAGGAAGGAGCGTAGCAAGAAGAGATAGCGCCCACTGTGAAGTTGTTTCTCAGGAAGGGAAAAGGTGCCAAAGGGGTGAACACACAGAGGTCTTCCCAGTAACTTCCATAACGAAGTGATTTCATCTGCTAGAGAATTTGAGGAGAAGTAGAGTAACTGCCAGAGAATATGAAAAGTCTCGACTTCCAGAGAAGCTAAGGAATCTCAGCATAATGGCCACTGATGATGAACTCACAGGCAACATAACCTCCAGAGAAGATGAAGAGTTTCCATGATGATCAGGAGATGATTGGATGTGAGAAATGAAGGTAGAATAGAGAAGTGAAAGGTGATTGTGAGTTATTTATGAAGTGATGAGGAAGAGATGCAGTAAATGACGAGTAGGCACAAAATAGTGACATGGTAAAGAGCATGAAGAGGTATTGCACATGAAGAATGTAGAAGGTGCACAGAGAGTATAAAAATGTAGAATGAAGAAGAGATGTGGGTTGCGGTTAAGTGTGATTGAGGTAGGTATAATCATGCGGTGTTTTGCAGGAGGAGAAAGTGCAGAGCATAGAAATGGAACATAGTATAAAACGTAGAAGAATAGAAAGTGCAAGGTGATGCAAGCAGGAAGACACTGATGCAGGCAAAGCAGAGCAGTGTAACAGAACAATGATGAGATTGGTAAGATATTAATTAATATTGTATCATTGTAGTAGATTACAGCAAGCAAAGATTTATATTTTAGGATGGTAGGGAGGTGCTAAGGAGGATTGCAGTCCTCTAAATTCTAGTTGGTGCTAGAAGATATTCGGGGAGTTGGTGCTTCCTTCTAGTGGGTGCTAGAGAAACTTGGGAGTTGGTGCTAGAGAAATCTGAGAGTTGGTTCTCTCTACAAGTTGTAGATTGCTATCAGAGGTTGTAGCCTCAGATTTGAGTTGGAGCTCAAAGATTGTGATATACATGAAAGTTGGAGCTTGAATGACATCCTAAGAAGAAGAGGGTTTCACCCTTTATGGGTTTCCTCATGAGAAATCTATGTCTCTGTGTACTCTGTGTGATGGATCAAATATTGTTTATCTATGCATGTTAAGTTATCTGTAGCACATTATATAATAACTTAGAAAGATTCATAAAAGAAAAAAATGTTTTAAGCTTATAATATAACTGATTCACCCCGCCTCTTAGTTATATTTCCAACAATTTGTATCAGAGCCAATTCCTTTTATTTAAAGGTATATCAGTAATCTTAAACATGACAAGTCATGAAGTAACTTCAACCAATAGGCCCCCATGTTCAATGGAACAAACTTTGCCTTCTGGAAAGTTAGGATGAGAACCTACATAATGGCTTTAGGTGTAGATGTCTGGGATGTGGTAGAGACTAGTTATGTAAAGCCAGTTGTACTAGCTAATAAGGATGATAAGCTAGAATTCAGCTTCAATGCTAAAGCTATGAATTCTATTCTAAGTGGGCTTGTAGAAGCGAAATTTTTCAAAGTCATGCATTGTGACTCAGCAAAAGTTATGTGGGACAAGTTGATAAGTAGTTATGAAGGTGATGAAAAAGTAAAAGATGAAAAAATTCAGACTCACGGACTGAAGTTTGAGCATTTAAATATGGACGAAGACGAAACTATCAGTAAGTAATTCTTACGTATATAATAACTTGTCAACACTATGAAAGGGCTAGGTGAAACAATAGTTGATCCTTTTCTAATCCAAAAAATATTAAGATATCTTCCTAATAGATTTAACTCAAGGGTCTCCGCTATAGAGAAAATAACTGATCTCAAAACATTGACACTAGATCAACTTCTTGGAACCTTAACTGCTTATGAAATGAGAATCACCAAAGGCAAATCCACTACAAGAGAGGCATCTTTTAAAGTATAGAAAAACACATACTCTGATATAGATGAGATTGGAGCAAATTTTGTGTGAAGACTGAAGAAAGGATCAGGCAAATACAAAGGTAAATTGCCTTTCAAATGTTTCAACTGTGGTAAGATATGTCATTTTTCATCTAAGTTTCCTCACAAAAGAAAGGATCAGACATATGAAGAAGAAGAGAAGCAAAAACATAAAAAGGTATATAAAGAGAATAATTTTAAGAAGAAAATCCTTTGTGTAAACAATGATGATGATCCCTTGGATGATGAAAGCAATGAATCTTCTATTGAAGATAAAATAAATGATATCATGCCAATAGGGTTAGAAGATCTAAACATTGAAGATACAGGAAGTGAGTTCATTGATTTTGAAGCAGAAGGAGAACTTGAAGGAGAACTTGTCAGTGCCATGCAAGAGATTGAGAGACTTACAGAAAAGAAAAACAGCTACTGCTCAGGTATGAGAAAACATGCAAGGAACCATATGAAGAAATTAATATGTTTAAGGTTAAGTTAGAAGAAGCCAAGAAGATTGAATACATCCTCAAACAATAATTGAAGGAAGTCGAAACAAAAGGTGAAAAACTGGAAGCTGAAGTAGTGACTGTTAGAAAAGATCTAGAGAAATTCCAGGCCTTATATCATCATAATCTAACAAGTATTAAAGCCTCAGAAGGATTAGCCTCCATTCTGAATCAACAAAGGAATTCAAAATTGAAAATTGGTTTGGGTTATGAAGAGGGATCAAGTAATGGTCATCTAAGCAACAAATAATCCATCAAGTTCGTCAAATCTACAACTACTGACAACAACAAACCTGCAGAAATAGAGGAAGAGAATCAGCCACCAAGGAGGAGTGAAGGAAAAGCTACCGGAACTGAATCTGAAGAACAAAGAAATAATAGACTCTTTGCTCAAAGAAATCATCAGCATGGAAGAAATCGACCTACTCAAAGAAGACAACCATTTTCCGGGTACAAAGATTTTTTGTATGGATATTGTTTTTACTGCTCTAATTTTGGCCACAAAGCTATAAATTGTTCTCTAAGATTTAGACATGAGCAATCAAGACCGCCAAGGAATAAATACATGTTTCAACAAAGAATGAGACAACCAAGTTAGAAACAACCACAGACTGCAAATCATATGATGGCTGAGAAAAGGATACAGACTAAGCATAACAAACGTTATGATCCTTTGTTCAATGAATTAGAATGTTACATCTTCCATAATTATGGACATAAAGATGCAGATTGTCGCTTAAAGAACTATAAGCTAGATTCAAATCACAAAGCTGAAAACGTCAAGGTTTGGAAGAAGAATGAAAATAACAAGTGTGGATTGGCGTTGTTAGATCAAAGACAAAAAGACTCCTGGTATATTGAAAATGGATGATCCAGTCATATGACAAGTGACAAAAATAAGTTCCTATCACTCAAGGAAAATAAATCAAGAAGTGTGACCTTTGGAAATGATGATCCGGGAAAGATCAGAGGTAAAGGTCTAGTAAGCTTAAGTAATGGAAGAAGAAAAGCTCAATATGTATTATTTGTTGATGGTTTAAAGTACAATATTCTTAGTGTCAGTCAGAGATGTGACAGAGGATGTGAAGTCACTTTCAATGCCAATAATTGTAAAATAAAGA
>ML778390.1:640434-650855 GCA_009831015.1 Picea engelmannii | reverse complement strand
AACAGAGAATAAACACTAAGCCAGATGAAAAATATGATGAGGATAATGAAAGTGAAGAACAACAAACCCCAGAGTCACAAGAAGATGATGAATCAGGTGAAGAAGAGACACCCAGACAAGAAGAGGAAGGACATAAATCAAAATCAAATCCTTCCTCCAGAATTACTCAAAAGAATCATCCTAAAAGTCAAATAATTAGTGAGAAAGACAAAGGCATACAAACTAGGAGGAGGATAATCAAATACACCGAGAAATCACATATAGCTTTCATATCCATGGTAGAACCCAAGAAATTCAATGAAGCCAGTGAAGATGTAAATTGGTTAAAATCAATGAATGAGGAACTTGACCAAATTGAAAAGAATGACACTTGGGAACTCGTTCCTAGGACAACAAATAAAAATGTAATAGGATCCAAATGGGTATACAAAAATAAGATGAATGAGTAAGGAAATATTGTAAGAAACAAGGCTAGATTGGTCTGCAAAGGATATGCTCAAATAGAAGGACTGGACTTTGATGAAATATTTGCGCCCGTAGCAAGATTAGAAGCTATTAGAATGTTTCTTGCATATGCTTGTCATAAACAGTTTAAAGTCTATCAAATGGATGTCAAGTCGTCTTTTCTAAATGGAGATCTAAAAGAAGAAGTCTATATGGAACAACCAAATGGTTTTCAACTGTCAGGTGACCTTGACTTTGTCTGCAAGCTGAAGAAAGCCTTATATGGGCTGAAACAAGCTCCTAGTGCCTGGTATTACAGACTGAAAAAGTATCTTCAAGACAAAGGGTTCAAGAGAGGAACAATTGACAACAATCTATATATCAAGAAAGAGGGTAATGATTTTCTCATTGTGTTGGTCTATGTAGATGACATCATCTTTGGAAGCAATAATGCCTCATTGGTACAATGGTTTGTCTCTGCTATGCAAACTGAATTTGAAATGTCTATGATAGGGGAATTGTCATTTTTCCTTGGTCTACAAATTACTCAGAGGTCTGAAGGGTTATTTCTGTCTCAAGAGAAATATCTAAGAGAAATGTTGAAAAGGTTTCAAATGGAAAATTCTACACCTATGAGCACACCTATGGTCATTGGATGCAAGTTAAGCAAGGATGATGACTCACTTGATGTTGATCAGATTTCCTATAGGTCTATGATAGGAAACCTATTGTAAATCACAACATCTCGTCCAGACATAACGCATGATGTTAGAATGGTAGGAAGATATCAGGTTGCACCTAAACAGAGTCATTTGTTAGCTGTCAAAATAATATTCAGATACTTGAAAGAAACAATGAACTATGGCCTATGGTATCCTAGAAACCAGAATTTTCAACTATCAGTCTATTTAGATGTTGATTGGGCTAACTGCGTGGATGAAAGGAAAAGCATGAGTGGAGGTGCATTCTTCTTAGGAGAATCCCTTGTAGCATGGTTGAGCAAGAAGAAAGGTTCCATTTCCTTATCAACTACAGAAGTTGAATACGTTGCAGCTGCCACTTATTGTAACCAAGTATTGTGGATGATTCATTCACTTGCAGAGTTGGAGGTAAAATATATTGCACTGATCCCAATCCATTGTGATAATACCAGTGCAATTAGTGTGTCAAAGAATCCTGTCTTTCACTCCAATACCAAGAATATACTCATCAAGTATCACTTCCTAAGGGAAAAGGTAACCAACTCTGTGGTTTCTTTGCATTATACTCCATCCAAATATCAGATTGTTGATATCTTCACTAAACCGCTTGCACAAGCTCAGTTTGAGTATCTACGCCAGAAATTGGGCGTGACCCTGTTATCAAATTAAAATATTCCATCCTGTCAGGGGGAGTATGTGTTGGTTGAATATCTGATGCCTCCAAAAAGTACTGCAACAACTAAGGGGGAGCATGTTTTCTTTGACATTGATGTCAAAGGGGGAGAAAAGGTGCGGCTTGGATGCTACAGTTGGAGGTCTAAGCAGAATAGTGCAATCGTTCAGGGTTTCCATCAATGCCAAAGGGAGAGATTGTTGGCATGTTTACAGGAAAAGTGTGCTTGTCATTGATGGCAAGAACAAAAACTAACCAAAGCTCGAGAGACTAGAAGACGAGAAAAGAAGAATGTGCCAGGTGGGCACCAAAAGTCTTTTGGGAAGATGTAGATGAGAAATCTCAAGAAGGTCAGAAGAGATAGTACAGAGTTGCACGCAGAGTGCAAGTGTGCACCAGGGCTGAGGTTAACTCATTGTTAAAGCTCAGGAAAGATGGTGTTCTGAGACGCAAAGATGAGATCCCATACATCAAGGCTTGCAAAAGGATCAAAGGTCATGGCCTTTGACACTTAGAGATTTGAAGAAATCGTAAGCTCAGGAGGAGGACCGACAATGGCCATCCGATTAGAGTCCAGACAGGAGGAGCGCGCAGAAGAGAAGAACGAATATCAGTCGTTAGATCTAAGTGCGTTGACCAACAGTTGTTGGATCCTAAGGAAAGTGCACGGGACAAGTTCTGAAGTCATCAGAACCATCCATCATCAGAGATGATAGGTGGCAGCAGATCCGGAAGGTCAAAGAATCGAACTTCGGAATATTTGCAAGGGGTAGAGTGGAGTCGATCCTAGTCGTTGATGTTGGGAAGTACAAGTGGCAAGAGATCAACATTTCGCTGACTCACGAGTTGGAAGAGTCAAAGGTGAGAGTTGTAGGAACTCGTGAAATGAGAATTCATGATTTGATCTGGACCATTGGATCGTGGAGAGTCGTGGACCGTCGATCCGACACAAGCGGATATCGAGAAATTGGGAATTGGAAGAAGGGAGGAGAGATAATATCTGACATCGTGAAATGCGAAGTATCGATATGATTTGGGTCTTTGGATCACCAAGGATGGTGGGTCGTTGATATGGAACAGGTTTCAAAAAATCGGAAGTTGGGAGAAGGGAGGCGAGTAGTCCTCCAACTTCGCGAAGTGCGAAGTCCTGATAAGATCTGGACCATTAGATCACAGAGGGTTGTGGGTCATCGATCTGACACAGAGCACGGAATCAGGAATCGGGAGTTGGAAGAGTCAGGGTTTTCTCACATTCGAACACACGACATGCAAAGTCGTGATTTGATCACAGTTGTCGATTGATGAATGTCGTGGGTCATTGATCAAGCATGACAAAGTTCATGAGCTCGTGAATCACGAAGCGCCTTTGGAATAAGTGTATGGTCATAGTCATGGTCACATCGACGAAGATTAATGGAGGATCTAACATGTTGTTAATATCCACTTCACAGATCATGAGTTGGGAGAATCAAGGTAACCTACAGCAGGAGTTCGTGATACGTGAAATCGCAAAGCACCCTTTTGCTTGGCCCCTGGTCACAGCTGGAGGTCACATCGTCGAAGGATTAAAGGAGGAGATAACACGTTGTTAGGCTTCACATCAGAGATCGTCGAGATAACGAAGCACCTCTCTTTCTTGGCCCCTGGTCACCGTCAGTGGTCACGTGAAAGGAAGGGGCATAGCAAGAAGAGGTAGCACCCACTGTGAAGTTATTTCTCGGGAAGAGAAAAGACGCCAAAGGGGTGAACGCACAGAGGTCTTCTCAGTAACTGCCAGAACAAAGTGATTTCATCTGCCAGAGAATTCGAGGAGCAGTAGAGTAACTGCCAAAGAAGACAAAGAGTCTCGACTACCAAAGAAGCTAAGGAATCTCAGCATAATGGCCATTGATGATGAACTCACAAGAAACAGAACTGCCAGAGAAGATGAAGAGTTGCCATGATGATCAGGAGACTGGATGTGAGAAATGAAGGCAGAAAAGAGAAGTGAAAGGTGACTATGAGTTAGCTATGAAATGATGAGGAAGATATGCAGTAAATGATGAGTAGGCGCAGAAAAGTGACACAGTAAAGAGCATGCAGAGGTATTGTGCATAAAGCATGCAGAAGGTGCACGCAGAGTATAAAAATGCAGAACAAAGAAGAGATGTAGGTTGTAGTTGAGTGCGATTGAGGTGGGTAGAAGCATGCGGTGTTGTGAAGGAGGAGAAAGCCCAGAGCATAGAAACGAAACATAGTATAAAATGCAGAAGAATAGAAAGCGCAAGGTGATGCAAGCAAGAAGACAATGATGCAGGTAGAGCAGAGCAGTGATGAGATTGGTAAGCTATTAATTAATACTATATCACTGTAGTAGATTCCAACAAGCAAAGATTTATATTTTAGGGTGCTAGGGAGGTGCTAGGGAGGATTGCAGTCCTCTAAATTCTAGTTGGTGCTAGAAGATATTCAGGGAGTTGGTGCTTCCTTCTATTGGGTGCTAGAGAAACCTAGGAGTTGATGCTAGATAAATCTAAGAATTGGTGCTCTCTACAAGTTGTAGCTTGCTATCAGAGGTTATAGCCTCATATTTGAGTTGGACCTCAAAGACTGTGATGTACATGAAAGTTGGAGCTTGACTGACATCCTAAGAAGAGGTTTTCACCCTTTATGGGTTTCCTCATGCGAAATTTGTGTCTCTGTGTACTCTGTGTGATGGATCAAATACTATTTATTTGTGCATGTTAATTTATCAGTAGCACATTAAATAATAACTTAGAAAGATTAAGAAAAGAGAAAAAAGTTTTAAGCTTATAATATAACTGATTCACCCCCCCTCTCAGTTATATTTCCAACAGTTTCTTTATTTATTTTCTTTTAAATCTCAATTTTCTTCATCTTTTCTTAATACAACACTAAAAATAAAAATAAAAATAAATAAACAAACTTATGAATCTGTTACTTTTGAAAAATAATTATGTATATAAGTGTCATTCATTTTTTTTATTAGCTTTTTTAATATGTACAAACTTTTTTTTTATTTTCTTTATTGTTTTAGTTTTCTTATTATTTATTACATTTTAACTTCTAAAAGAAAATTTAAAAAATATCACATCACTATAGTGTTAGTCTTTTATAGTCTTTAAACTAATTTCTTGTTTAATAAAATTTTCTTTTAATTGACTCACCTTAGAACTAGCATATTTATTTTAAATCTTCATTAGTTTTGTCTTAGACTACTTTCTTACAAAATAAATACAAAAAAATTATAAAGTTATAGTATTTCTTGTACGTTTTTTTTAGTTGTTTAATTTCTTTTAAGATTTAATTTTGTTATTTCAATTTTAGGAACTCATACATAAAAGAACAAAAATTAAATATTATAAAAATACAAAGCAAAAGGGAGTCCATGCTTGGACTTTAGGTTAGAGGAGATTTAGCTTAGATTCTAATGTGTTTTCTTGTTGGGGCTTTAAACCCAGGGTGCCATTCTCGTCTCTTCCCACTTAGCCCCATAGGAGGTCAAGATGTTGGTGTTAGAGACTCTCTAGTCCCTTGACATCAACAAAGGCCTAATATTTTCCATTTACACATTTTTTATGAATTTTAAAAGGATGAAGGATTCTTGGAAAAGGAATATCCTTCCATTCAAATCAAATTCTATAGTTTTTCATTAAAAAGAACCATGTATGCCTTTATCTTGGCCTAACTTCATGATGTGTTGCTAATCTTTCAATAGCTTTTAAATTATCGAGTGGTCAACTCAACATTGGTTTCTATTCAAGAACTAAAAACATTTGGGCTTAAAATAACTATGTGGATAAATTTGTCATAGCATCATAAGAAACACCATAATATTGAATGTATTCTTAATGTGAATCGATTGAAATTATTGAAATTGATTTGTTTTTCCGTGGTCCAAAAATCAAGAAATAGTGTATTTTTGTGATTTGTGTCATTCACCGCTTTACTACAAAGGCTTACATTGTACTTTTGTAGTGCAATCATTACAAGTTTTCAGACAAGCTCTTATATTTTTCCAAATAAATTTAAATGATCAAAAAAATTATGCATTAAGTTCAAATCTTCCATGAATATTCATTACCATTTCATGCAATTGTTGTATTAAAAAACATAAAGTAGTGATTTTGAGTTGTATTTGTTTTTGGTTTTTTAGAAAAGCTCTTACATTTCTCCAAATAAATTTGAATGAAAAGAAAAATTTTGGACTAAAGTTGAAATCATTCATGAATATTTGTTACCATTTCATGTAGTTGTTGTATTAAGAAATATAATGATGACTTTGTTAATGGTTTCAAGTTTAATAAAGGACAAAACATGATTTACAATGATCAAACATTATTTTTCCAACATTTTAGGTCTAAAGAACAAAATAAATATCGCCACTTGTATTCAACCCCTACCTGCTAAACTCGTTATTTATTTTTTTTCTTTACACGATAAAATAAACAACAAGCACATGCTAACTAATTCATGCAGTTGACAAGATAACTAAAACCCGAATGCAACCATACAAACACATAACAACAACATTCATATTAACATTTATACACAGTGGAAATAATTGTGCAAATAAAATAGAAAACTTACTTGAATCGTTGAACCGACTAATTGCATACAGGGGATGTGTTGATGTTTCAACATTGGGTAGACATTCTCCCAGATTGGTCATGCCAATTTGACCAAGGGAGGATGATACATTCACTCATGGGGCCATGCATATTTGGCTAGTGGTGAATGGCCCAAGATGTTGATGTTTCTCCAGTTAGCAACATCGGGCATACATTCTCCCATATTGGTCATGCTGATTTGACCAAGGGAGAATGATACATTCACTCACGAGGCCATGCTGATTTGGCTAGTGGTGAATGGCCTAGGTGTAGTATTTCTCCTAGTAGTCATGTTGATTTGACAAGGAATGATAAAGACTCGAGATGCTCTCACGCTCTAGGGTGGAGTGATATATTTTTATAGGATAGGTTTGACTTGTTTACATGTCTAGTCTAATGTTGAAGATGTAGGATCAAGAGACCTCTTGTTATGAGGGGATTCTCGATGTATCTGCTCAACATTAGATCCCTATATTAATTATACGTTCTTGCGAGGAGATGACACATCAACAAGACTCATGGGCAACATTTCTAGTAAAGAATAAATGCCAAGAAGACAAGTCAAATCCCATTAAACTATTAAAGAAACCTTGGAAAGCATTAAATGAAATATTGAAGGCAAAAGGACAAGTCGTTCCCACAAGGAAATTGAAGGTGACTCAATCTATATAAATACAAGGCTTGATCATTTCATTTACACATCTCACACAAGCTCTTCTCATCAAGTGCGCAAGTCCCAGTTGCAGTTCTCTATCCAGTTGGAGTTGCAGTTGTTAGATATCAGTTGTGATTTTCTCTATTTTGAGGTGCACTATCCTTTTGGTGGTGTGTTATCTATGTCTAGGGTTAGCTACCTTTGATGGATCTTCCTCATACAAGGGTGAACTTCTTTATGTGTTGGGTTTCTTCATTTTATGTTGATGTACTTTCTGGCTTGAATTCTTCTTAAGAAAAGTTGTTGGATTTTCTCCCAAGGTTGGGTTTCCCGGGATAAATATTGTGTTTACTGTGTATGGCTATCTTTCTATGATTCTATTGTTTCCACTGCAGTTTTATTTTGGTTGAGATTTTCAGTATGTAATTATTCTATGATAATAGTGACATGGAAATCTATTTGAAATCATAAGGAAATAATTATCAGATCTGGAAATAGAAAAAAATCAACAAGACGTTCCTCCCAACCATAGGCTTGTTGTTCCAAATATCAATATCAAGCCACCCCCAAGTTGAGGGTATGAGTTCATAAGGAGGTATGGCCCTATTCGATGTCCACTCTCCACAATCAACAACCCAAAACCTAGTTCTACTCCAACAACGATTCCCATCCACCAACTCTATTCCCCTCAACCTGCACAACCCAAGGAATGGGATCCCCCTTCTCTGCCACATAGTCCCTTGAGCTTTCCCACTTCCCTCTAGGGCTCTAGTGCACTCGATTGGATAGGAATATCATAGATGGGGACTCCAAGAAATCTTAGTTACTCCAAGAGTGCTCATGGAAACCTTCTCAAGGTTCTTGACCCATTTCCTCTATAGGAAAAGTCACATACATGCATGCAACCTTCATAATAGGCCTACAACCTCATTTTCAACATAAAAACCAACCCAACAATGGTTGTCCTTAAGCATAACATGGTTGGTGTTCTTTTTCCAGCAATCAGTCCCCTTTATGTTCTCCAAAACTAACATGAAAATATGACCCAAAAAGGCACTCGAATTTCCTTTTCTTCTCGTGCAAGCTTGACTCACATGTTTACCAAAAAGTGGTTGTACGCAGCCCATCTTGTCATAATTGTGTGATTTGACCTTTCCCACCTACCACTCTTACATTACTTTAATATATCTTTGATATTCCAAAGGTGGATGAACTTTAATATGAATTGGTTAATTAATACAAATGGGTAACCCCTTAGACCCCTCTTTAGCCCCCTACTCATTATAGTTTTGCTTGTACCACAACCAACGATTATTATTTATTAATTATTTTAATGTAAAAAATACATAATTCGTCCCTTGGCCATATTAATCATTATGGGCTATCTCGCTCAACCATATCGGCTCACCAACATAATTAATATTTGCACAATTACATTACAATTGTAGGGATTAGAACTGGGGATATTACACCACTATCAAGTTAAATTCTCATGACATACATGGTGACACTAGTCACTGGGCTAACCTAAAAATGTCTTGGGATGAGAAAATTTATAGAATTTGTGACATAGATGAGGTTGAGGATGTTTGCCATTTCCTTTCAACTCACCCTAAATGTATAACTTTACCTAGCATCATAACATGGCTACTCCTCAAGACCTCATTGCTTATGAAAACTCTAATGATCTTTTCTTGACATGGTATTCTAAACAATAATTACCATGATTCCCTTTATTATATGATAAACCTTATTGCTCATACAAAGTATGGTTAACATCATCAACATCAGTAATATAATTAAATAAAAAGGATGAAAGGGAATGCTTAAACCTTTTCACACATGTAATATGTTTTGCGAGAGACATGTGGCTTGAGTAAGGAGGCATTTGATAAGGGAGAATTTTAAGAGAAGGGGATTTTGTTACATAGGAAATTTATGGGAGGAGAGTGGATATAATGATCAGGGGATCAAATTTTGCTCAAAAATTCAAAGTGCTCAGAATCGCTTCAAACCAGACGAGAGTGTAGGCCTCGTCGTTGCGAACCCAATGCAACTCGTTTCGTCTCAAACGGACGTCAGGAACGAGAGATATTGCAATCTGTTCATAAAGTCAAACATGCAAAAAAAATGATGTTGACTGTACAGTCCGTACAGGCTGATGTGGCAGGTCCATACAGACCGTACGATGACGTGGAAAATTTTGGTTGACAGTTGAGGTCGAATGATGTTTCGACACATGTCAGCATATGGTTGGTGGTTTGATGCCACGTGGCCCAGTCATGGGCTGCCACGTGGCACCTTTATATTGGTTGTTGTAATCAAAATATTTTGGAGTCTGTGGGGTTCGACCCCCGAACCTCCCCACCATGTAAAGACTTCACAACATCCGCCCGACCACTTTACCGCTGCATGTTTCTTATTATACATGTGTGTTTTAATTTATTTCAATTCACATATGTTTGTATATGGGCGGGGTCGGGCCGGGGCTTAGCCCCGACCCGTGGTCGTATAGTTGTTTCATATGGCCACTGCATATATGTGTATGCGCACGAGTGTATGTGTATGTGCGCGGTTACATTGTGGTTGTAACGGTTGGCGCAGGGTTTTAAACATAGCCCTTGGTCCTTTGTATTGTGCCATGTGACCAACCGGGAGCGCGAAAGTTAAACGGTTAAGTTTTTAAGCCCTTTTTGCCAATGCGCGCGGTCACATGACCCTCATACGCCCAGGTGCTAGGCGGTTAGGGGCTGGCGCGCCCTTAACCGTCCTATGGTTTGCACCGTTGGCGCGGTTGCGCCTGGTGCTGGGTTTTCACGCTATTAATTGCGTGTGTGCCAGTTTCACACAACAAGGGTGCAATTTGTAGATGCAGAGACAACAAGCTTGAAGGGGAAGACTTCCAGGAGGCCTAACTTCTTCGTTTTTCGACCGATTGAGGTGCCGAAAGAGCCCAGACAGGGGTTTTTGGACGCTCTGAAGCCATTGGAGCAGTCGGTTTGTCAGTTTGAGTATTGTAAGACATGTTTTTGAGCACT
The DNA here is from genome assembly GCA_009831015.1 of Picea engelmannii. Taxonomy (NCBI): domain Eukaryota; kingdom Viridiplantae; phylum Streptophyta; class Pinopsida; order Pinales; family Pinaceae; genus Picea; species Picea engelmannii. Next base: position 640,734 of record ML778390.1, on the reverse strand, counting down.
TTTGAGCAATTAATAATAATGATCCATTGGAAGCTGGACCAGGAGATGTAGCCCAAGAGAGGGGTGAACTCCTTTATCAATTATTGTGTTTATGTGCTTATGTTCATTGATTATGTTGTTCTCTATGTGTAATTTACTTGAATAATCCCTTATTCTGTGTGTTGCAAACTGATCCATTTGCTTTAAACACATAACATTTACATTGCAATAATTTCAAGTATTTCAAGTCTTCTTCAATTTTAGAACAAGTTGGTATCAGAGCACTGGTTTTTGAAGACTTGATTGTTTGCAAGTTTTGTT
>ML778390.1:565138-628758 GCA_009831015.1 Picea engelmannii | reverse complement strand
TTATATGCCAAAATTCAATGGCTGCAAGGGGCACATGTGAACGGTAAAAGTCTGTAATGTTTATAGGCCTAAATTCAATGTAATGTTTATAGGCCCAAATTCAATGACTGCAAAGGGCACATGTGAATGGTAAAAGTATGTAATGTTTATAAGCCAAAATTCAAATTCAATGCCTGCAAAGGGTACATGTGAATAGTAAAAGTCTGTGATGTTTATAAGCCAAAATTCAACACCGGCAAAAGAAACATGTGAATGATAGAAGTCCGTCTTGTTTATAAGCCAAAAATCAATGCCTGTAAATGTCACACATATGAATGGTAAAAGTCTGGAATGTTTACAAGGCCCAAAATTGCATGCACATGGCAAATGTGAATGGTAAAAATCTAATGTTTATAAGCTTTTGTTAAGATTTAGGGTTGTTGACTTGGGTAATACAATAACCTACATATTTTAGTAACATATTCCCTTTTAGAAATCTATATTTGCTTTTAGTTATTTTTTTTTAAGTAATTTTTAGATACTAATTATTATAAAATATAATTATATTTATTTTTCATCAATATAAGTATTATATTTGATATAGTTAATTTTTTATGTTATTTTTAGTGGACATTGTTTCATCAATAATGTAAAACTATTTCAAGATAATTTGTATATAAGTAGGTTTATCAAAATTAAATTTTAGAACTTGCTTTCTGGGTGGGAAGGATAACAATCATTCCTCCCAACCATTCTAGCTAAACCAATTGACATAAGAGTATCTAGTTATCCAAATCTATTCTTTAATTTAGAGATTATCTTAATAGTTAAGAGTATCACCAACCCATCCTAATTATGTTACTAATGTGTTAATATTTTTTAATAGTATTCTTTGTATAATAGCATCATAATGTTATTATGATCACAACATAGAAAGTTATAATAGCAAATATGCTTGTACACACTCACTAAATGAGTTTCTTATATACATTTATGTTAATGGGTTTATGGACATTGACTTGATAGTATGTAGACTAGTCTCTTCATGGACACTTAGAGGTGCCAATTAATATAAACCCAAATTGTTTAGAGGAAACCAAAAGTAAAAGAAGTGGGTGACAAATGTTTTAGAGGAAAGAGAAAATCAAAAACATTTCTTGGACGGGGTGATATTGGTCGGTACTAGGCACACCCACGTTGAGGCTCTAATGATTAACGAGATGACAACCAAGGGCATTGAAACTAGTAGATTGCTAGCACATACGAAGAAGTGTGGGAGGTGAAGCAACTCAAAACTAGAGGGGTTCATAACGACTCGTTCCATGCACGAAATTGATGATAGCCATTAACGCAGGAAGTGGTCTACCTGGTGGGGGTACGAGGTTGTTAGTGTTGCAGAAGGAGAATTCTCAAGAAGAAATAATGGAGAGTACCAGGAGAAACAATGCATAGGAGTGGAAAGGTGTCCCAATGTAGGTTCAATGGGCGATAGTTGCATCCCAGATAACTGGAGGGGTGTTCTAGCAACGAACCTCCCATTGTAGAAAATCGAAGGTAGAGTGCATGGTTTTATTTTATTAGGAGATTAGTGGTGACGTATTTGTGAGGTAGGTAGGATCCTGAGTCTTGGGCGTCACGCAGGGAGTTGGGGTGTCTAAAACACATAGGAGTGAGCGCAAGGTTGCTTGCTAGGAAAAGGCAGAGGGTGGTTGTTACCTAGGAAAGGCACAACAACAAGAGGAATTCTGTAAGGTTCTCAAAAAATTAGCAGTGTTGGTCTCCGCCCCCTAGTAATATAAGAGAGTTGATTCTTGTCCAATATTGCTAGAGGATCGAAAAAGAAGGAGAGGGGGAGCCGACAAGAGGACAAGAAAAAATAAGCTTCCCCTCCCCAAGGGCCAATGAACAATATGTGTAAAACTCAGGAGGCTTGGATGGTGGGAACTCCGTACCAAAAACTATTCTTAGAGGCAGAGAAAAAGGCAACGGAGGAGGTGGAAGAGGCGGTTTGAGGCCACATGAAAATAGTTGCAGAAGAGAAGATATTGGATGAGGAATGGGTAGAGTGCCCATATTACTCTAGTACTAGAGAAACCAAGTACTTTAAAATAGAATAAACATATTGGATGGTCAAGACAATGATTGGGTAGGCCTTGGAAAAGACCAAGGAGGAAGAGGGGAACATTCTGCATGCGCTCATAATTTTTGAGGGAAAATTTGAGTTATTCTGCAAGTCCCAACGTGGAATTAGATTCAGGGTTACTCCAAGAGGTCAATGACCTAAACAACAAGAGGAGGCAAAGGGAATAATGAGCCCGTCGAGTTCAAAAAAATGCCCAATAGACGTGGATGAGTATGAGCCAACCACAACATCTAGGGATGACACCAAGGAAGAAGCTCATCATAGGCAAGAGCATAGGGAGCCCGGGTTTGAATTAGATTTAATGATGATGTTTCTTATGCTTATAAATATGATAGTAGATATAGTGTATATCGAACTCAGATCATATAGTAATAGCAGGGTAGGGACATTTCCTTATAGTAAATTTGGTTATCTCAATTACTATGAAAACTTGGTTAAATTCTTCTAGGGAAAGGAATCTTGTTTCCTTTCTAGTAGATTCTCCAAGATAGACTCTAAGGTTTTTTATATAATAGAAAAATCTCTCATTGATTTTTAGATAGAAAAAAAATTAAAAACAATGATTATTTCCAAATATTGTATTTCTAATATTTTTATAAATATTATTAAATTTTATAAATTGTAAATGTTATATTTGGTAAGTTAAAAGTATAGTATAAAAAAATAATTAAATATCAATATTAAATGTAGTGTTTTACCTCAGCAACCTTATAATAACCATAAATTGTTGTAATATTGCCAATCATATTCCCAATACATAGTATTTATGGATCACTATATTTCTCTAACTTCATAAATAAGGATTCCTCTACACTTAACCATTTAAAATATTATTTATTTTTAAAAAATGTAATTAGACTGTTATTATTTTGGAAAAATAAATTTAAAAAAAATATAAATAATAATTTTGAAAGATAAATTAAAATTTTTAAATATAAAATTATTATTAGGCAGAAGGCGTTCTTTTAGGGGAGGGTTCCCTTGAGCCCTTCGTCGTCTGTCAAAAACCTATCCATACATAACAGGTATAACCACTTATACATAACTTTGTCAGTCGTTTTCCTCGATATCCTCAACATTTATCTGCCACTACCTCTATTGATTTCCACACAGGTCCAATAGCACAAGAGGAGACATGGCTTCGGTTCAACCCACCAGTTGTTCCTTGTCAAACTTTGTGCTCCACCGCCTCTTGTTGATTTTTACATCTCATTGGATAACCATGAGATGTAGGATAACCATAGGAATGGGACGGTAGGATCTCTATCGGATCGAACAACTGAAAATAATTCTAATTGGACTTTCTGCCATTTTAAAGGTATTTTTGGTGGTACTCTTGTTTTAGGTAATTAACTAGAGAGAAAATTTTAGTTTTATAATTTCTTTTATTCCAAAAGGGAAGATACTTAGTTTTATGGCAAAGGTAATTCTTTACGTAGTGTGTGGTGTCATATGCCTCTATATTATCTCTAACCTAGAGGAAAGCAATAGACTTGGGAACAACTTACAAATGCAATATAAGATAGTGATTTCAGTGATTACATTTCATTGGATAACCATGAGAGATATCTATTACAGCCATTGTTTAATTCCTTTATATTTCTGCAATTTACTTTATTTGGTGTCATTGCATCAAAGTGTATGAAAGAAAATACTAAACATACATGTAATTGGGCTTTGCCAACAAACAAAATCTCTTTCATAAATCTGAGATTGATACATGTAACTGGGCTTTGCCAATAAACAAAATCTCTCTCATAAATCTGAGATTATCATACAGCTTCCATGAACTTCCATGAACTGCACAAAACCTTTTTTTTTTCAAAATCTTTTATTTTCCATTTATTATGTGGACACATTGAATTAAAAAATATATATAATAACTTTACATTAACATTCCTTAAAAATATATCCTATTAAATAAATATTAAATTATTTATAATTATTTAAAAATATTCTATATATACTAATATACATACACTACATTTATAATTTCATTGTACCTTCAATCTTAGTCTTCATTAACCTTATTCTTCTCTCCTACTTTTTTGTATTCTAATAACTTATCCGTCATGTCCATCATCACGACCTTCCACAATTAATATTTTGTTATGTACTGCTTCTTTGTTTATTTATTAAACTATTAGTTTTAGGTGGGTTTTCAAGAAGGACAACTTTACATGTAAATTGAAAAGTCGTCTTTTTTTTTTTTTTTCCAAGAAAAAATTATCTCAAATTTATATAGAGTATAAATTCGTTTACAAAGCTAGCATCAAGCTGTGTCCATAACAGTACTACTCCAACACCCTTGCTCAGAAGTAAAACAAAAACAAAACAACCCTACACAACACGCAGGCTGTATACAAGTGAAACCTTATACAAGGCAGAAAAAACTCATTCGAGACTAGATAAAGAAGCTAAACCAATAGTTGCATGCCCACAATAGGACCTCGAAGTGTTTGATCAACACCGCACGTCGCAGCAGGACCTCAAAGTATAGACCAAAACACCGCACGCCCTCAAAAATGGACCTCAAAGCATGGTCCAAACCCTCGGGAAAGAAACAGAATGAGGCTCAGGAAAATGCAACGGAAAATAGGCACCGAACAACAACAGTAGAAGAAGAACGAAATCCGGCCGCAGATAGGTCCCTCGCGCCCTCATGGCGCTCCACGCGGCTGCCCCCACTGCAGCCAATCGATTCTGAACCGCCGCCGATCATCACCCCACCGTGCAAAACCCACAGCAGCCGCAACCAGACCGCAAAGATACACCCTGTAGGCCTCGGTGCCAACTGAAAAATATTGTAGCCACCTCCCGCACGCCCGCACTGTTCTCGCCCGCCCGCTCTGGAATGGGAAAAGCCCGCACCTATGCTTCACCACGAAGAAATAACAGGGATGCGGCTAGCAAGACCTAGCCGCAGAGCCCCCAAACTCGAAACCCTAAAACGACTCTCAAAGCGCACCAGCAATGATTAAACATAAAAAATTATAAAATTTCAAACAACAATAGAGCACTCTACCTTTATAAATACCTCGTGAAAATCCTTTAGAGTTGATTTGATAGGGTTTTTCCTCTACATATTCCCAATCAAAATAACAATAACAATGTATATGTATTTTGTTTGAATGTTTTTTTTTAAATTCTAAGTGTGATTTGTTTGTGACGAGTACAAATAACAATGTACATGTATTTTGTTTGCAGTGTTTTTTCTTAATACTAAATTAACAATAGAAGTGATGTGATTTCTTGGTGTGATGGAATTTCAAGTCTTCAAAGGATTCCATCGAAGAGAGTTTCAAGAGAGCCTAACAGTGAGTATCTCCTTGTTTCTCCACTCAGTCACATATTCCAAAGGATCAAATTTCTATTAAAACAATTTATATTGGACTTTCAAAATGAACTATCATATATTTTCTTTGAGAGGCCAATTAAATTTTAAGCCTGAAGGATAAAGGCTAGCTAAAATGCTTCATTTAAGTGGTTTATCATATAAATAGTTATAATAATGATTAAAATATCATAAATAAAATAGTATATTTTATTACTAAATCATGTTATTATAGGGATAAATTTTTTAGAAGTAAAATAGTATAATGCATTACTAAATGAGAAAATAAAATAAATGGAATGCGACACTACCTTTCCTGAAAGAAGACATAAGCTTTGTACAATTCTACTAAATACATGGAGAAGTTGTTATTTCGAAGCATTCGGTCGTAGCGTGCTGCAAAACATGTTGTTAAGATGGAGATGAATTTATTCACAAGCTCGACCACCTAATCATCACCGACAACCAGAATCAATGAGATAATCACTGCTATTGAATCCACTTTGGGGGATACTGTTCTCGGCCAATACAATGATGAATCATGAATGTGACTGTTTGCTTACTTTACAATTGTCCTGTAAACATAAGCAATTCTAGCAAACTCAAGCTTAGACCCGAACCTTAGAGCCATAAAATCTTTAGGTATGAGATTATCATCAACTAAATGGATCTCAACATCAATTCCTTGAAAGTGGAGGGAAAAGTGTTGCCATTCATGAGTGGAAAAGGAAGTGTAATGTTTATGAATCCTAGAATGCAGGAGGTCAGATATGCAAAGTCTTCTATTTTGGAAGATTGAAAGCCATAACATTGGTTTTGTCAATATTGGCTATTAGTTTTTTATTAATACAAAAAGAACGAAGGAAGCCTAGTGGTTTTTGCAATCCCTCAATTGTATGAGATAGAAGCCCCAAATCTTAACAAATACGAAGCTCTGAATAATTATATTAAGAAGGAAATGGCCATAATTTGTTCCTATATTTTCTTGAAGGTAATCCTCTTGTCGATCTGCATATAAGCTAATTTGAATAAGGGACACCCTTGTTTCACTCCGATGGTGTTGAAAATGCTCTCTGTGAGTCCTCTGGTTTTGTGAATTTGCATTGTGACAAGGGCTTGCAAGGATCCCACGAAATACATGAGTTGGGATGGAACTCATTATTCTGAAACTGCAAATTTTCATATTTGCTCACTAGTAATGTCGACCGACTATTCTGAACCCGCATTATTACCGATCCAAGCATGTCGTCTTCATCCAAAGATAAAACAGGATAAAATCCTCTAGATTCTTTGTTTCCATCTCGAAGTAATCAACCATTTTGAAAATTTAAATTCGACCCCACCATTCATGAAAATTGGATGACAAATTTCTATTACCAATATTTTAAATATTTAACTTTTAACACTTGTTTTATGTTATACTTACCTTGTTGACGAAGGTTCACACTCATAGACAAAATCTCACATAATGAAAATGTTAAATTTACAACTTATTCACAATATAGTGCTAACTATGCTTAATAATATAAATAGTTATAAAATTGCATTATTCATTTAATAAACTTATTAAACATTATTCATGCTTAAACTTATTAAGCATAGTGCTAACTATCCTTAATAATATAAATAGTTATAAACTTGCATTATTCATTTACACGTACTATGTTACATAATGCTTCATATCTAAGTGGTTTATTATTATTGTTTTTTAATAATATAAATAATTATATGATTGTATTCTTATACATTCAAAAGTGCGATGTTATATATATTTTTAATAATTTATCATTAGAACACAATTTTCATCGTTATTAGTTGATGATGATCTAATTGGCTTTGTATGTCCAATTTTACTTAAAATATAAAAATATAAATTGAAAACTAAGGACTATTCACAAACTATGCCCATCAAATCTTTGGTACCACATATCAAATTTTTGGTTGAAGCACATATTTACTTATTTATTTGTATAGATTATTTCTCTAGATTATACATATAAGCCATCATATTCAAATTTGACAAGCTCGTATTCAGTTTGCTCATTTGTCCTCTACACTTAGACTTCAAATAAAAATTTGCAATTTCAAAATCAAAACCGATGGATTTGAGTTGAGACCAACATGTGTTTCTTTAATGTTGAAACTTTTGTGGATATTTCTCAAACATTCTTAAAATCTCAAACTTTGTGCAATTAAACTCTCCATTCTCTATTGTGATATATTGTTTTTTATTTTGTCTTTATATTCTTATCCATATGATTTACATTGTTATCCATTTTATGATTGTGGAAGAGAACCATTTGGTATTAGTTACTCAAAAATTGGGAATTGAATTTATTGATCAATCTTGCACTTTCATTTCTCTTATATTATCCGACTATTGTCAGTTTCAACATTTATCTTATATTAACTGACTATTGTCAATTTGACATAGCAAATTATCTTCTATATAGATGATTTTCATTTTGCAAATAATTGATTCAATTGTTAATCTTCTTTTTTGATAAACTTTTCTTCCTTATATACTTTTCAGCGTTCCCTTTCCTCTACTTTTTTTCTTGTATACTTTTCGGCGTTCCTTTCCCCTACTTTAGGGGTATGCTAGTTATTATTTTGAAATTTAAACAACTTCAAAAATTAATTAAACTATTATTAATATAAAAAAATAATATAATGTGACTTTCAAACTATGTAATGTTATTGGTTTTCATACTACTAACCAAAGCATAATAGGAAGTGAAAGAATTATAAAATCATAACAAATTATCTCAATTATTTATTAATTATGTGAATTAATAGCATAATATTATAGATGGTTTCTGGAAACTAATTAGCATTTAACTTTATTTCTATATGATTCTTGGTTTCATATACTATTGTAAATAGTTAAAATATTTATTAATCTATACCAACATTGTACTACTCAAGTGTTACACTCTAATAATAAAAAATACATATTAAACCATGACACAATTTTTGTCCAATAGGACATCTACATCTACTGCAATGGAGCCATTAACTTACTAGATTAAGAATAATTTTGAACTATAAAATACATAGGTGGTTATGAAGCATTATACACTAAAACATTATGAATTAAAAAATTCCGTCCCTTACTTTGGTACTAACATCATTATGTATTATTATCTTTGTGTTTCCTTCTTAATTACAAGTTTATTGATTCCCTATTGTTATCTTTGTCTTTGTGATGTTTTCGTAATTACAAGGGACTCCTTACTCAAGTTACATTGTTGATCACTTTGTAGTGTTTTCTTAATTATAGGGTTTTTTACGACCATTTGTTATATTTACATCATTGTTGTCTTTGTAATACCTTCTTACTAATACCATCAAAATCAAACTGAAAGTTAGCTCCCTCTCCTTGCTACCAATATCAACAACAATCCAAAAGCTTATTTCCTTGTATTATTAAGATTGATATGAAACCAAAGATTAATTCTCACACTTTGATATTAGCAATACTTACAAACATGTATATGCATTGTGTGTTATGTCTTATACATTTTAAGTTTCAAACTAAAAAAATCAAATTAACATAACCTATTACCAAGTATTTATAAGAATTTAAGAACCAACTCCTAAAAGGACAATGCAAACTATCTAGTCTATTATATTCAAAAAGTTTAAAACTTCTATACAGAAAGTAAAAAACAAGTTTATCTTTTACTGGAATATGAGTTTTAAATTGCCTTTGGTCGTACTATTTTTATATGTATTCCCTATCTATTTTATCATTCAAATTTTCTTAGTGTAAATATTTCCAATGCCATGAATCTAATTTAATGCTAGTATGAAATTTAATAAATATGACATAATTTTATAATGTGTCAATAATAACAACTGAATTAGTTAATAATAAATATTGATGAAGAGGTGAGAATCCTTAGAAAAAAATGTATAGATTAATATAAAAATGTTTGGTGCCCATTGTGAAATTCATATATCATCATGTATAAATAAAAATTTCCCATGGTACACCACATAGAGCAATGTTTGGTCTTCCACTTACCCTTTTCATTGAGATTTAGTTCCAAGGGACTCTACCAAATTTGAACCTATGACTTATGGTATCCCTGTCAATAACATCCATTGGCTAGATAGTTTAACCCATTTAGCTATCCATTGGGACTCCTTGATTGATCTATTTAATCACAATAAGTTATTAATTGTGAGTGGCAAGAATTAATAATATCTAATTAACAAGATACTTCAACACCAAGAAAGTTGATATAATTCTCATTCTAAATTGAAGTTGATCAAGATTAGAGATTTATGTATTGAGATTGACCAAAATTGAAGTTCTTGTTGATCACTTAAACATCCAACATGTAATTGTATAAGGGGGGGGGGAGTAATTATCATCTTAAATACAATTTACCTCTAATTAAAATTGGTTAAAATTGAGGTAATCCTTGATTCACTGAGTTTAAATTTGTACATTTCTATGATATCTTTATTTTTCCACAATTCAAATTTTCACTTGGTTTATCAATATAGTATTATCGAATTTATAATATCATTGAAGTATTCCCTCCTTCATTGTGGAGTCGTTCTTAGTGTTACTTTTAAAACTCGTTTAATTTTTTGTCACCTTCCACCTCCATAAACTTTATTCTCATTTCCATTGACATTTATAAGCCCTTAAAGCTATGAATTTTTAAAAAATATCCATGATTACCCTAATCAAATATTAATTTTAGATAAGGTGGAATTAGTAAAATTCACTTTGATAGGATGATATCTTGTAGCATGATCATCAAATAAGAGTGAGATAGCATGAACACCTAAATTACATAATATAACTTATAAATTTTAGGGTACTATGTTCAATTTACCTCATTGATTCATCTTTTATATGATTTAGTCTCAACTATATTCCAAGAAATCAATCTTGTTGTATGTTGGTAAATTTATTATATGATATAGTCTCAACAATATTTCCATGTTTCTGATATATGTTTCATGAATAAGCCAAGTATCACATAAAACTATAACTACATACAACAATAATGGAAAACATGTAGTGTGTTTAAAAGGAATTTTAAAACAATTTTTTTTTCCAAACATTTATAACATTCACTGACAAAAATTCACTAATAAAACAAAAGTATGCTAGTAAGCAAACTTGGTAAGTGTAGTCAATTAAACAATCATTGAACATCTTGTTTACACTAAAACTTCCATCAATGGAACCCTAACTAAGCTAAGGAAAATATTCAATCCAATCCATGTGTTGTAGGGCATTACATGGATTGGATTGAATATTTTACAGTGTCAATGTTTATACAACCCTTATGTTATGGATTGTGAAACACACTCCTCAACTCTATGCATTTTGCATTGAAGATTGTAGGGTATCATTTGTTTGTCATGGATGCATTTTTGGATTGGTAAGAAAAGTGGAGAGTTAGAGTTTTATTTTTGTTTCTATTATTTCTATTGATGACCATTGAGGCTAATATTTTTATTTGTGTGTTTTCTTTGTTTTGTTTTTCTATTGCTATGGATGTTATTTTCTCTATGTTTTCTAATTTTTTGGGTTGAGAATCAAGTTGGCATGGCCATACTAAGTGGGTGAAAGAAAAGAAGATAGAGGAGGAGGTATGTTTGGTTCCATGCTATTTTGATTCATTTTCTTCTGCATCACCATATCATGTTCATGTATGTCTGTATGTTTGTTTGTTTGTTTAACTTTAAAGGCATATTATGTTTGAGAGAGATATAGACGTGGGGTGGAATATTAACAACCTAGTAAAGTGCAGAGAGTGATATTAAGTGTTATTTTGGTGTAAGGCCCTTGTAAATTCTTATATGAAATCCTCCTTGTTTTAAATCTAATGGTTCTCATCCCTCCAACTATCGACTTGTAATTGAACAACTATTTCTCTTGTTGTAGAGAATTTGCATCTCCATCATAATGCTTATTTATTTGTTCATCTTGCATCGCCATCATAAAGCTTATTTCTTCACTTGTCCCACTAGAGAAATTCTCCTAGTTCATCAAATGTTAATTATTTTTAATTCTCAAAAATACACAAAGACTTGTGATAACTATATGGAAATAAAATGAAAAATATTGTAGAGATTAAATCTCATCTTTCAAGTAATCTAAAATCCCTAATAAAGTTGATCATAGTGAGGTGTTTTAATGAGTCACCTCCATATATTCTAAATCTAAGATGAGCACTAGCATAATAACTAGAGTCCATATTTTTCATATCTCCATTCTTATGTAAGTAGAAATCCTAAAGGAACCATATAATACAAAGCAATACTTGCTTGTAGACAAAAATTGTGTTTAAATTCAACATAACAAAATTATCCAAATTAACAATCAACTTACAACCCTTTAGTAGTTTGGCAAAAAATCATACAAAGGGTAATTGGATTCTCCATGCATAAGTAAAGGTTGCATCTAATCAAGTAGAGTATGTAGATATGGATGAAACAAAACAAACTTTTCAGGCTTGGTTGTCACCATGATAGACTTCATCTGACATTGGGAGGGGGGATGAGCTCTATGTTCCACTGGTGGGTGTGGGCTACTCACTTGTGCCCTTCAATCCCAATAGTTTCTTTAGAATGTGAAACATATTTTCTTTCAACTCCACAATCTCTATAATTTTCTCCATAACCAGTCTCCAGGGTATCTAGATTCTTCTACCGCTCCTAGATACACTTCTCTTATTAAGATTGCACCCTTACATCAAGCGTGAAGGATCCAAAAGAATCATGGGATTACTCTATGATAAAGAGTGTGTCATGTGCCTCATTTATGGAATAATTCATTTTTGGAAGGAATTTACCTAAGAAACCTAACATAGCAATGAGAAGAAAAAATGTACCTCCATGGAAGGTTGTTAAAGAGCGCATATAGTTGGCATGCCTAGGGTCTAGACAGGGTCGGACTTCAACATAGTACCAAGGACTCCCTTCAAACCTCATCCCTTTACATCTTTCTATCATTCTTCAATCAACTCTAGTGGGGCCTTAGTCCACATATTATAGAAATCAATGAACCTTTCAGTCCTCTCTTCCTCCCTAATGTCTTTGTCTCCCCCCATAAGGAGGGTTTTGAAGGGAACTCTTGGTTCACATTGTGTTTTTGCGTAACATATCCATCTCCCACGCTAAGTTCCATTACCATTAAATCAACTAACATATTGATTCAAAAGTGGAAAAAATGTGAAACTTGACATACAATCTCATGTAGATAGTGGTTAATTTTAAAATCGTGAATGCAAATTTTTAAGAATGCTCAAAAATAATTAATAGAACATAAATCAAACAAATTATTCAAGCATGAAGTTCACACAATAAATAACACAATGATCATAGGGTGACTGCAAGAACTTGGTGACCGAAAAAGTGGCAACGACATGATTAAGAACATGCACTCGCAGGAACGCGTGCACATTCTTAGGAATGCACACATGTTCCTACACATATAGGTCCGGATATGGATGAACCTCCACATAGATTTCCATGTAGGTTTAGTGGAAAAACCGCGTGCGGGGTCTTACTGATAAAAATATATTAAGGGCCCTAGCACAATTTGTGCCCAAATCGCGCTCACGCTTCTCTCATTGGGAAAAGATATTGGAGATAGAGAAGAGGAAGAAAGGGAGGAGGGGGCCACCGTGTCCATGTATGTTACATTTTTCTTAATTTTAATCCTATTTTGTCATTCCAATTTAGTAATTTGCTCTGAATAATCTAAATTTAAAAAAAAAATGTAATGTTGTATTTTAAATAAAAAAGGAACCTAATTTACATGCCATGGATTTTAAATTGCAGCATATATAATACAATGGAACCCCAAGACAATTTAAACCCCTCAAAAGAAAACCAAGAAGATCAAAACCCCAACCCACCATCACTACACAATGTAACACTGAAATAGATGAGGGTTTGGTTATATTACGAACCCTTTAGGAACAATTAATGGAGACCAGAGAGCCAAGCAAAGTCTCCTTGGCCACTTCTTTGGACATCATTGTGAATTCCATTGCAATTTCCCAAGGAAAATTGACCTCTATTTATGATTATAGGGCACAAATGTATGAGTACTATAGCACTGGTTTGGATAGAAACCAAGTCAAAGAACTGGGCATTTCAAAAAAACAAATATTGTCTATTTTTAGGGATCCTAGAAATGGACAAGAACTACCATTGACTAGGAAACACATCTCCATTGACTGGTGCATCCATCCCCAGATTACTCAAAATTGGATGGATAGGTGGTACATGGTTTTTGATAAACCTCCTTGCAATAATAGGGAGATGCCCTTATATTTTCTGAGAAAATTATGGGAAAGCATGTCAACTACTTTGACATTGGTGACTTCCATGGGGTGGGTCGAGGGTCCGGACATGACCAAGAGAATGCCAGACGTGACCCCAATTTAGGTCCCCTTCCCCCCAGACGAAGGCCTAACCCCCCTACCCAAAATCCTCCTGTTGAATAGAACTTGCAACAAGTACAGCTAGCCATATCCTCTTTGACTCGTAGCCTAGTGCAACACAGTAACTTTGTTGCACTATCTCGGCAGGAGGTGCCTGCTAGTGACATTGATAGAGGAGTTGGAGCATCTGCATGCACAAGAGAGTACAGTGAGGAGAGGGCACATGGACATAACAACTGTCCATGTGAACCTCATAGCTGCTCGAGATGCAGGCAAACATGCTATGGGCCTATAGATCCCAATGGACATCATAACTTCATGGAGGAGTTTAGTATCTTAACCCTCTCTATGTTCTTCATCATTATATATTTATTTTGTATTTTGTGTATTTATATAGATATTTTATTGTATGTTGTTTTGTAGTTGTTGTGTCCCAGCAGCAGACCCTCTACGCCTATGGATCCATCAGTTCCTAGCCCCGCCACTGATGCATCAATACAGACAACATGTTCATTGGGTGCCCCATACACACATGTATGTATCACATTTGATAGACTCAACATAGTCATTTCTTTATTTTATGACATCCTCAAATTTTTTATATGTTCTCTTATTTGTATTGGATTTGGCACCAGTCAATGTCGAGGATTGTCCATCTGGGATGGACAAGTCACAAGCGACACATGTATCATGTGTAAAGTTAAATATTGTATAATTCTCAAATTGTTTGTGTTTATGTTTCTGAATTTTACTATGTGGTACTAATAGTTCAATTTTATTCATATGTATGCAGGCTGTCGATATATTTGTTAGGTATAGTAGTATTGCACCCCCTGGGCACTTGGGCATTGCTTCTAGGTTTCCTTTCTCCAATCCTAGGGTGTTGGAATCACTTGTACAACCTTTGAGGGTCCATCACAACCCACCCCTGCCACTACTTTCGGACCCATTGACAGAGACTGCCATAGTAGAGCTTGTCTTGAAGCAGGTTGTACAACCTAGTTCTCCATCTGCCAGTGAATCTTCATCGATGCCTAAGATATTCACGGTGATATAATGCATTGATGATAATTTTTTTATGTTTCATGATTTTTTTTTACGCATATTTGTTTAATTTTATTGACTTGATATTTGTAACTGATGCAGGGTGGCATTGCAGAGAGATTGGGGTTGCAGAAGAGGTTAACACCCTCACAATTGACAATTTCATATGCGGTGAGTTGTCTTAGGTTAAATTACAAAGTATCAATTTGTATGTCTATTAATTCATTGATGAAAATAACTTATAACATTGTTTATTCTTTGTGCAGTCTCCAGAGCGTTGAATCATGCCTAGGCCTAGAACCTCTCAAAGTGCATCCTCCGAAAAGAGAATAAAGATAGATTTCTAGGATGCTTCTGAAGGTGGCGAGGGTGGCAATGGTCAATGATTGACCAACTACTGCCATTTTGTAGCTAGGCCATGATATAGATGTTTTTAATGTTTAGGGCACTTGTTGTCACTTTGTATACTTGGCATGAGTTGCCATTTTGTTAGACGATTTTGAATACACACACACACACACACACACACACACACACACACACACATTTCATGACACGTTTTTTTACGATTCTCATTGTTTCTACATTTGATGTTGATGAATATATAAATTTCAAAGTGTTTGAATTCCAAAGTGTATGAATTTTATGTGTATTAATCCCTTGATTTGTTTCTAAAGTGATTATAAATACTTGCATTACACATTAAGGAATAGATTATGGTGGAAAATATTGTTGAGTGCTAAATCCATAAGCAATTAATGGTTCTCAAGTATCATTTATTTCTAATCAACCATGTATCTCTACATCATTGATAGATCATTCCTTCTAAATTATTTTCATGAATGTTGTGGATATCCATATTCTAACTAACATCCAATAATATGGACTACCTTTTGAATTATCTCCATCTAAATCCAATGACAATCCACACTCAAATAGTGGTCACTTGAAAATATTGTGACCTTAAAAAGGGCATATAACAATAATTTATTATAGAAATAAATTTTCTCATTTATATTCTACATAATTGTAAATCACTTAACAATTTCATCTCATTGTTATTTTCTAGGGCACACACATTATTCCCCTCTTTCTATGCATGACATATATAAAATCATTTGATTTGTGTGTAACCCTTCACAAATGCCAAAAAGACTCGTCAAGGACTCATTAATGCACATGTTTGTTTAGATTGTGTAGTGGGTACATGTAAATTTTGTTAAACCCATGAATTATTAATAACATTTATTCAATCTTCCATGATGTCCACTAAACTTATTTATTTTGATCAATAGAACGAGAACATTCACATGGAAACTAGATCTTAGAATGGGTATCATTTTCCACCTACAAATAAAGGTTTTGAGGTTACATTTCATGACACACTATAGAAAGTAATGTTATGCTACCAAAATTCCTCGAGGGAGACTTGAAACCATTATTCTTTTCCATTCACCATATATGAGATTCTATTGCACATTCCTACCCAATTTTTGGGTTAGAGCACACAAGGAGACAAAGGACCCTCCCAAACACAATCCCAGAAACATGTTGATACAATGTCATTTCCATGCCATGCCATTGTCATTCCTTGCCATTGTCATTCCTTGCCAAGTCATTCCATGCCATGCCATTGGCATTTCCATGCCAATGTCAAACCTTTCCATGCCATTGCCATGCCTTTCCAAGCCATGCCATGCCATGCCATTGACATTCCACGCCATGCCATTGCCATGCCATTTCCATGCCTTTCCATATTAAAGAATTGACATTCCAATGCTATGCCTTGAAAATACATGCCACGACATTCCATTGCCATTCCATTCCATTTCCATGTCATTTCCATGCCTTTCCAAGCCATGCCATGCCATGCCATTGTCATGTAGCTTCCCATGCCTTGTCATGTAGTTTCCCATTTTAACCTATATAAGAATAAATATAACTTTCCAATGTCATGCCATAACATTTTCATGCATCATCAAGCCAATAAATGATATTAAAACTAAGTTACAACAGGATAAATATAACAACCCTTAACACAAGTAATAATTAAATGAAATAGGGCTGAAAATGCAAGCATAAACTAGGGTTTAGATAAAAAATGCTTTCTGAAATGCAAAATGACACATAACAACCCTAGAATATTCAAGACATCAAGCAATTGTATGGTATGGTATGCATGGGAAACGATATGGTATGCATTGGCAATGGTATGCTATGGTATGGTATGCATTGGAAATGACAATGGCAATGGTATGCATTGGAAATGGAAATGCTATGCATTTTCTTGTCATTGCCTTGTATGGTTTGCATTGGCAATGGTATGGTATGCATTGGCAATGCCAATGGTATGCATTGGAAATGGCAATGGTATGCATTTTCTTGCCATTGTATGGTATGCATTGGAAATAGTATGGTATGGTATGCATTGGCATTGACATTGGCAATGTCAATGGAAATGGTATGGTATGCATTGGAAATGGTATGTTATGGAAATGGTATGGTATGCATTGGCTATGGTATTCTATGCATTGGAAATGGCAATGGCAATGGAAATGCCAATGGTATGATATGCATTGGAAATGGTATGGTATGGTATGCATTGGCATTGGAAATGGAAATGAAAATGGTATGGTATGGTATGCATTGGCAATGGTATTATATGCATTGGAAATGGTATGGTATGGTACGATATGGTATGGTATGCATTGACATTGGCAATGGAAATGGAAATGGTATGGTATGCATTGGAAATGTTATGGTATGGTATGCATTAGCATTGGAAATGGCAATGGAAATGGTATGGTGTTTGTTGCTTCTTGTATGCGTAGGGGTTATCAGACCCATGGTTCAGGTTGACCGTGACCAACAAAAACCTCAAGACACTGGGCCTTTCGACATCACCTGCTTGCGCAAATGAAGTCTCACCCAAGGTATCTATTGGGGCTGCAAGAACCACGTTTCTGCAGTAGTAAGGGAAAGTGAGGTTGATGCATGAATCATTCTTCCTGATCTTAACTTATGTATGTTCTTGATATTTACCTAAACTATCATATCCATACTTGAACATTCTAGCATAAACAATTCATAGACCAAATTCATTCTCCCTGATCTTAACTTATGTATGTTCTTAACTTTTTTGTTGTCCTTCTATTTCTGTAAATTCGCACTATTGTCATGTGTGCTTCCTTTTCTTGCTCGATTGATTTATCCTTTTGTCTTTGAGCTATCTACGTTCTTTGCCTCCTTCTGCACCTTTTCTATCTTTTGTGTGAGTCCTTCTTTCTGTTCAATTCCTTCCTTCTGCACGCTTTCTTTGTACTTAGATTCTCCTAAAATTATATCCAAAATTACATGTCCAACAGGTCCCCAACACTCACCTATGGCTCATACCAAGCCACTCAAGCATGTTGCTTGTTCTTCCATGCTGCAATGAAATGTTGCATGAAATCCTTAGCCGCTTCGACCTCTGGGAGGATGGTGGCCTAATCTGGATGATTTTCGGCACAAAATGAGAGTGGAGATATAATAAAGAAATGCACAAAGATATCTCAAATATCCAATAATATAACATAAATGCATTAGAGATGCAACCATAAACATAGAGATACAGTAATACACAATTTTCTATTAATGAACGAAAATGTACAAAGACTGTAAAAATACAGAGTGAGAGACTCGCTAGAATGGTGGCAGCTTATCTATGAGAAGAGATGTGTCCGCTACTTGCATTTTCAAGAAGAAGATTTTACAATGAGGCTCCAAATGCCTTTTTATCATAAATAAAATCCAAAACCCTAATCCCGGAAGATGAAAAGACAACAGTTTTGTGGACCCTGTTTTGGGTAGTTTGGTGTATCAACTTCCTGGGAGCGCAACTTTGGCATACGATCTTCGTTTGGGGTGCACGATAGCTCATTGGAAAGGTATCATCGAGGAGATTCATTTTGGGGGCTCAATTAGAGCCTTCATATATCATTGAGAAGATCTATCTAGAAAAACCTTCATTTAGAACCTCAAAATGGCCCTGAAAGTTAAAAACTGTTAAAATAGTAAATTGCCAAAATTGTTAGAAAATTGTTTTGAGACAGATGGAAAAGGTGGGTGGCCACTGATATCCACCTGGATCAATTGGCCTCTTTGGAGATCATATCCTTGGTGGAATTCTCGATCAAATCGTACATTTTATTCTCTGTATCAGCCATGACTTGCTTGACCTTCTTATGGATAGTGGTCGAATGTCCAATAATCTTGATCGCTTCCTCCTACCTAGATCCAAGTCTTTCTTGCATGACCTTCTATTGGTCCCTTAGTCACTCTACTTCAACATATGCTTGGAATTGCGCCAAAATGGTCGCCATGTGCTTGACCGATGGCAATGTTGTCACCTTTTCGATTGCCTCATTGGCCTATGCTTGTGTTGCTCACAATTTGGCCTCTATGGCCTGCATTTTTGGGTCTTCCATTAGTTCTTCCCAGACTTCGGTGCTTTCCTCGCAAAGGAGGGCATAATCATCTTCAAATTTATTAATCATGGAAACTATTATTATTTTCGTCCATAATATACTCTCACACACCTCAGGTGACGTTCTTGGTGTGGTCTATTGTTGGATATCCTGGACTTTCTCTCAAAATCTATTCATAACATCCCCAATTTTCAACAATTTTTCCTCCATGGTGGCCTCAACGACCAGGGGGACTTTAGGTACTTGCTTGTATAAATTTTGGACAATGGCCTGGGTTCTCTATACCATAGCATCTACATTATCCTTCTCCTTTTGGGCTTTCATTTCCCTTCTTTCTGCACTCTCTTGGGTCTTCAAAATTTCTTCCAGTCTATATTCCAATTATTTCTTTTGTCGCAAGGCCGTATCATAATACGTCTGTATGTGAGCACTTTCGTTCCTTAATTTGACTAAGTCTTGGTGTTTAGTGTCGCCTCAATGTTGTATCTCCTACACCAACTGCGCTTGGAGTTCCTTTATCCTGTGAATGGGTAAGTTGGAGACCACGATATTAAGTTGGCCTAAGGCCGCAAGTTGTTCTTCCAATGCCCCCACTGACAAATCCAGCGCTGCTACCTCAATTTTTATAGTGTGATACTCCCACGAGGTTTGGATTAGACATTCCTACGCATCGACCTTGGCTATCCTATGTGTTGTAGATGGTTTGTCCCCTGTCTTAGGGTCTTTCACAACACATGTTGTTTCCAACAGCTGTTGTAGGACTCCCAATTGATCCTGGACCTTCTTCTAGTGATCTTCGTTCTTTGTTGCAACTTTCCCCCACAGATATTCAGTGGAATAGCATATCAAGTCCCTAATGCACTCCATATCATCATCAATCAAAATGAAAAATGGATCTTGTTGTTGTGCTTTTGATTTCTTTTGTGCTCCCCCTGTCTTTTCAAGTGTCCCTTCGGTCTATTGTGGCTCTTGATCTTTCCTTTTGAGGAAAAATTTAGGGATTTTTGTTTTTTCCAGGTGTTTTTTCGCGCCATTTTTCCGACTTTGATCCTCTTCCTCCTCACTTATTCCTTTGTATTTGTCCTCCTGGGAGGACTGTGGATTATCGGTTGGGTTCTTCCATTCATCCTCCCAGTCATTGAGGATGGCGTGCATCTCTTCCACTATTAGCCAATAATTGGTTGGTAATTCCTGTCGTGCAGGATCATTCTTAGCTTGCACATAGAGGTGGTGCATTCCTGCATTGAACCACACAATGTCCTGGTAGGTGATAATGGCTTCATTGGGAATTCATACGGTAGTCTCTACCACTTTTGTGATTAATTGTAAATATGAGTAAAAACCAATGTTGGTATCCGTCTACCGTCGCTTTATGGTGGAATGTCATAATTTGGCATATCTTGAAGCATAGGGACTACGTATTGAAACTCTACTGGTAGAATGTGGGCTCCTACCATTTGACCAACGCAATAAGAATAAGTAGCCACACATAATTAAATTCCACGTCTTTTTCTTGGGCTTCTGTGAAATCCTGAAAGAATTTATTTATGAGGAAAGTTGCCCAGTTCAGGTGCATGCCTTCCTTGCATCTCTCTCTCACAACGATGATGGACACTAGGACCTCGTCCTTTCGACATTTATGCAATAACTTGCAGGACAAAACCTGCAACACGAACTTGACCTCTGGTTCACTGGTGCTCTTTACATCCAGACCACGTTTTCCTTGGAATGTATCGTACTTGTATTTTATGGTCTCAGAGAAGGCTCACTCTCCCATTTTGATAAACAGTAAGGTCGGGTCTTTGTCTTCCTTGGTCAACCCTGTAATGAGTGCAATTAGTGTTGTATCAACTGAAACTAGGGGATCTAGACAAAGTCTTCCCCCATGGAAGCAACTGAGCAATACCTTGACACAAGCATTGATTTCAATACTCCGTCTGAAATGTGGAATTTCAAACAACTTAAGTATCCCATATTTCTCCAGACCTGATGCCCATGCCAGTGATTCCACCTCAGTTTTTACTATAGTGGGGTATGCCTTTGTGCATAAATATTGATCCATGTCCAACTCAGGGAAATTTTGTGTGTTTGTGATGTCATGATCCATAAACTTCAAGTTGGCCACTTTGTCGAGCATGTCCTCGTATTTACTAACACCCTTCGGGATTGGTGCTATGGGTAATGGATATTTGGCATTCGACGATACTGTGA
Source organism: Picea engelmannii (assembly GCA_009831015.1). Taxonomy (NCBI): domain Eukaryota; kingdom Viridiplantae; phylum Streptophyta; class Pinopsida; order Pinales; family Pinaceae; genus Picea; species Picea engelmannii. The sequence continues at coordinate 607,155 of ML778390.1, read as the reverse complement.
TTAAGGGTGCATCATCCATCCTCAGAGGTAAATAATCTGTGTAAAATATTTCTGGAGGTATCGGGGCCAAAGGTATGGGAACTTCTTCGACCTCAACATGTACTGGTTTCTTGGAATATTTTCTTGTTGCATTAAAGGGTGATCCTACTCTCGGTGGTGCCATTTCTGATATCTGTTGAGCTTTTGAATGAACTCTCTATCTCTGTGTGAGTCATTGTAACTTGTCATGGGTCACTCTGCTTTGTTCTCTCAGGCTTGCATGAAAAATGGAACTTAGAAATTCCTTCCCACTTAGTTTATGGTTTGTTCGTGCCAAGTAGACCCATCTTATCTTGCCTTAAATTCCTTGTCCAATCTAGCATTGAAGTGGGTAACTGGTTAACTACATGCTCTTTAAGTGCTAAATCCACCTTATGATCCTCCTTATGTATTGTTGATCACTCCATGATTTTCGGTGGCTTTTCGAATTTAATGCTGCTACAATGCTTTAATGACTCGTCACGCTGTTCGTCCAACTGTCTTTTCTATTCTTGACTGTATTTAACATTATTTTCGTGCTTCCCTGCACAATAATGTGTTTCTCGTCACAGGAAGGCTTGTCCCTATCTTCTCATGGAAATTTGACGTAGCGTTTACTTCTTGTAAGATGATCAGGCCAACTGCGCAAGTTCTGATACCTTGGGATTCTACTTACTCTCTTCCTTTATCCTATCACTAATTTTTTTATGGTTTTTCCCTTTTTCTACTTCTTATGTGGTTTTTCTTGTTTTTCTTGCTACTATGGTACATCTACTATAATACATTGGTTTCTATGTTGCACAAGTCATTGTGCAGATGATCAGATATCTTTATAGAGATTCAACCGACTTCCATTTACCATTATGTCCAATATCTATTCATCCAAAGTTCCCAACCGCACAACACCTGTATCTATTATCTATTGGATCACATATGGCCCTAACCAGTGCATGTGAAACTTCCTTGGGTGTTGTAGATACTTATTGTCGTAGATAAGTACCATGTCTTCGACTTGGAATTTCTTGGTCTTAATATGTCGATCATGCCATGCCTTCTCTCTGGATTTATGTACTTGTTGATGGAATCTGGCCAAAAACCTGTCCTCCTCCAGCTGGACTAATTGTTCCAATATCTCCTTTATTGCACCTACATCTAAAATCTTTGTGATGGCTGCAATGCACAAACTAGGTACAATGAACTCCATTGACATTACTGCTTCCTGTCCATATACCAACCACAAGATTGTTTGCCATGTCATATTCTTAGTTGTAGTTTTGTATTCCCATAGTATCAAAAGGATGTGTAAGTCCCAATCGTCTCTTCCAACATTGCAGATCTTGGTGAATACATTCTCCAAAATTTTATTGAAATATTCTACTATGCCATTAGCCTGAGGGTGATATGGTGTACTTTTTTTTATGATGAATCTGAAATTCCTCAGTTAATGCAGCAATGGTTTGGTTAAGAAAGTGTGTACCTTGGTCGCTAAGTAGTATGCGCGGACATCCAAACATGGTGACTACATTCTCAAATAGAAACCCTGCAATAGTATATGTAGTGCAATCAATAACAAGTGTTTCTTCTTCCCATCTGGTTAAATACTCAGTTGCAGTGATGATGTACCTTTCTCCTGATCTCCTTGCTGGTGGTTTGATCAGACCCACAAAATAAATATCCCACTTATCGAATTATTGCAACATAACTTGTGAATTTAAGGGAATTTCATCACATCAATATGGTTTACCCATTCTTTGGCATATGTCACAAGACTGACAATACTCCTTTGCATCTTTGAATAGTGTAGGCCACCAAATCCTCGCACATAAAATATTCCATGTCATTGCTTTGCCTACATAATGTCCTTCAACAATCCCATTGTTTGCTTCCTCCAATATGGTTGTTCTTTCTTGTTCTAGTACGCAATGCCTCAGGATTCCATCTGCCCCTAACTTTCACAAGTTCCCTGTAATTAGTTGCTAGTTTGCTTCCTTGAATACCAATTTTTTCTTCTGCGCCACTGTCATGTCGGAGGGAGACACACCGATATGTATAAACTCCACAATGTCCGTGAAATAATCATCCACCATACTGACAACAAATAACTGTGCATCTGGGAAATTATCATCCAAATTACCTGCATCCTCTCTTGTGAATATCCATGAGAGATGATCTGGTCCCGCATTTAGTTTCCCGGGTTTTACGATGACCTCAAAATCATATTCCTGAAATAGTAAAACCCATCTGCATATTCTGCCTCCTAAGACGGGCTTATTGACTAAGTATTTTAATACATAATGGTCTGTGTACATATTGAAGTGAGACCCAAGTAGGTAGTGTCTGAACTTCTGGACTGCATAGACCATGGTTAGGCCTTCCCGTTCGACAATGGTATAATTTTTTTCAGATATAAATAATTTCCTACTCGTGAATGCAATCAGATGATCGATTGTGCCTTCGCTTGGTTGTGATAGTATTGCACCTAGTGCAATGGATGATGCATCAACATGGACATGGAACTATTTTCCCCAATATGGAAAGACTAAAATGGGTGTAGTGACCAGTCTTTGCTTTAGTGTGTCCATCCCCTTCTCTCAATCCTCATTCCTTTGGAACTTGACTTCTTTCTTCAACAACCCTTCCATGGGTGTTGTAATCTTCACATAGCCTTTAATAAACTTCTTGTAATACCCTGTATGGCCCAAAGTAGCTCATAATTGTCTGACTGAGGTTGGTGGTGCTAGTGCCATAATAACAACAATTTTGGTTGGGTCAACCAATAGGCCTTGCTTGCATATGATATGTCCTAGTAGAATTCTGAATGGTGCCAGAAAGATGCATTTCTTTAAGTTCAACGAAATATGATAATGTCTGCATCGATCTAGCATGAGCCAAAGAACTTCGATACGATCCTATAGTAGACTAAATACCATCCAATCGTTTAAGTACACTTCCAAAAATTTATGGATGAACTCTTTGAATGCGGTCACAACCACTCTAGAAAACACTACAAGGGAATTCTTTAATCCAAATGGCATCACCATGTATTGATAACTGCCCCATTATGTCGTTAATGTGATTTTATGTCTGTCCTCCTACGCATTTTTTATCTGATGGTACCCAGAGAATCTATCCATGAATGAATATGATTCTTGACCCCCTACGTTCTCCAATACTTCATCAGTGAACGATGTTGGGAATGGTTCATGTAAGCATGTGTCATTCAACTTCCTCAAATCAACACATATCCTAATCCCTCTAGTTTTCTTCTCATGTACCACCATAGAGATAATCCATCCAGATTCATCAACCAGTTCATTAATTCCTGCGTCGAGCATCCTATCTAGTTCAACCTTAACCTTCTCCTTATAGCTTGGTTTCAACCTATATGGTCTCTGTTGGATTGGCTTAGCTTCAAGTTTTAGTGGAATCTTCATCTCCCCTGAGTCTCCTGCTATCCCTTTCATCTCTGAGAACTTAGTTGGAAATAAGTCCTAATATTCTCGTAATAAGTCTACCACTTTTTCAATTGTCTCATCATTCCAATAGTCTCCTATGTGCACAAACTTAAGATTCTTTGATGTCCCAATGTTGACTTTCTTTGTATTTATAGGTTGTGTGTATGCACAAGATACCAGCTCTGGCCCTTCTACTACGCGTGTGCCTTCTGTCTCTAGTACTTGTATATTCCTGAGATCCCCTTCGTTGTATTCCTCCTCCGTGACATTATAGCATTATGATATCTTTTGGACTGTCAGTTTGGTTGTGTGTGTCATGTCTAAGGGTTCTTCTTCAATCGATTCAACCTTCAATAAGATCTTTGTTTGAATGGCCTATAATGTTTCATGTACAGAGTGAGATTCATGTTCAAATGTGAACATGACTTTGAATCTTTGTACCAATCCTTCCCATGTTGTTGTCTCTCTATGCATCGCTGATTCTGAATACCAATTCCTTGAGATTGTATCCAATGTGTGGATGAATCGATGCGTCCATTCCATTTATGATATTGAGCGCCATAACGCCTTACAATTTTCTACGTGATCCGTCAGGTCAGTTTCTCCTGTGTATTTCTGCACACTTACTTTGGCTTCAGGTCCAAAGTGTATCTGCATGAGTCTACTACATCGTGCCCATTCTTTAATATTATTTTTGTGTGCGACCCACCATCTAGTTGGAGTTGCTTTTAGGATGACATCTAGTGCTAAAAACCTCTGTTGTTTAGGTACTTGTAATTCAAATGATTTTATATACATATTAACTTTAGTTAGTCCATCGTACTTTGGTGGGTAAGAAATTTTTGCGCCAATCCAATGCAAGGATCGGTTTATATGAACACATCTTCTAGTTGATACTTCATGCATCCTATGTTTCCAATTCTCTAGATGAGCTTCTGAATCTGATGCACACAAACTGAAACTTCTCCAATTAAGCACCCCATTCGTTGTTGGTTCGACATAATCCTCCATCCGCGCAGACAAATTATATAAATTGTCCTCGTCCTTCTCTCTTACTGACTTTGTATATCTCTTCCCTTCTGATGGGTCCAAGGGTGCAATAACCTTTAGATCCCTGACCTAGAAGATCATCTCCCTTCTTTTCAAGTTAATAATTTCCTATTTATCAACCACCCATTCCAATCCCATTAAAGTTGGACACGATTGACTATCATCTACAATCTCAATAACTTCAAAATATTCCATGTTGCGTACCCCATCTATGTTTATAGGTACCTTCGCCAGTTACCCGATCGAGACTATCTTATGTTGATTTGTGAGCCTTAACTGGAAAGGGGACCATATCAATTCATGTTCTCCTATCATCTCCCATGTCTGCTTAGGTAGTACATTCACATCCGATCCTAAGTCGAGAATAACATCATCCACATCATAGTCCCCAATTTGTGCATTAAACTTTATTTTCCAATTAGTTCTCTTCCTATGCAGTACCTGGTTTACCATTCATTGTGTGACAGGGATGTCCATTTCTTTTGTGCAATGATCAATCATGTTGTATAATATACTAAAACTAGTTCTATACTTCATCAATTCTACACAAATCCTTAAGAATTCGGTTAGTGTACTTACTTGCACACTTGACTTTCCAGGTACCACTAGGTCTTCTAGATGAGGTAGTGATGATGTGGATGCTTCCCCATGTGGTTCAAGTATTTCCTTTTGTGTGTTATGATATGTCTCTTTTTCCTGTTGAAGGTTGGATGATGGCATAGGCCCCAGTGACTTCCTTACCCACTGATCCATTTGATTTCCTTGAGTTTCTATATCAGTTCCTGTGCGAGCTCCTCCGCATGTAACGATTGTGATTTTTGGCCCTTCATTGTGTTTTTCAACTGATATCATTTGCACATTCTGATTCTGATGTAGATTCTGATTTGGGTTGCCTCTAGCCTACCATTTTTCAACTAGTTGGGGACAATCCTTCGTTATGTGATTGAGTGCTCTGCAATATGTACACGTGGTACACGGGTTATAGCAATCTCGGGCCAAGTGTCCTGGTTGATTACAATTATAACAGATAATCGGTCCTCTTCCTCCTTGACCAAAACTCCCTCTACCTCAGCCTCTACGAAAATTTTCTTTGTTCCCATGATTGAAACCTCTCTGAGTGTTATATTGCACACCACTCCCATCTGCGCCAATATTCTCTTCCTGGATCTTGTATATATCTGATGTGCGCTCCCTTAGTAGGTCGAACACACAACAATCATTTTCTTCATGTCCTACTGATTTGAAAAAGTTACAAAAAGGTTCTTTGGAGTACTCTGGTGTTTCTGGAGTAATGGACACTCAGTAGGATGATGACCCTATTTCTTACAGATCTTGTAGTATCCTCCTCTAAGTCGTGGGCTTGGTGCTCTTGCTGCCAAGTACTACACGGAAGCTGGGCATTCGTCCTTGTGGTGGCCCTTCGTCCTACACTTGGTACACCAAATTTGTTCTCGTTTTTACCTTCCTTTGGTAAGTTTATCTAGTTGAATTGTTAATGCAGCTAACTACGTCTAAAATTGTGCCATTCCCCTAGTGTTTCCTCCTGGTGACGACTTTAATTTCATCGTGATTTCTAGTGCCTCGGGCTGCGACACAACCTTATGTTGAATTAGTGGCCTACGAATGTGGGGTAGTAATCCTGCAATGAAACACTCTTGATTATGTTGATCTAGAATCTGGAAATTCAGTCTCCCCATTACATACTTAAAGTGATGATCTTAATCCCATACTGACTCTGTTTGCATCTGCTTGATCTCCTTCATTTTAGTAATACTGTGATTCTGACTTCAGATTTTTGAACTCCTTTAATAACACTTGTTTTTATCTCTGACAAAGTCTTATCCTGTCTAGTAGGTGTAGTACCCTGTAAATTCATGTACCATACCAACGTGCAACCCATAAACATTTTCTCTAACTATGCGATCTTCATTGGTTCTCCCTGTATGTTTTTAGTGGCCCAAACTGTTTCGCATACAAACAAGTGTCGTTTCGGGTCCTCTGGCCCTACTCCCTTGAATTCATGAATTCTAAGATTATTATCTATCCCTGCCATGTTGGTCTATGTATTCACTCCTCTTGGTGATGTTGGTACACTTTGATTTTGACTCTACGCACTACTCCCACTATTTCGACTGGTACTTTTCTATCCTTTTTGGATAACTATGATGTCTTTCGACAAGTCATCAAATGATATTTCTGATTTGGTGAGGAACATGGGGTCATGGATTCAATGCAGGATCCTATCTGAGTAGGAATTACCAACTCTTCTATTACTGGACTAGACTGGAACCCTCTTCTCTACTTCCTATATCTGGTATCTCTACAATTCAGACTTGTGCGCAATGTTCCCATACTTTTGGCTCAGTGTGTGGATATTCTCTCCCAGCCCCAACCTTTTTCCTTTTATGCTTCCTTCCTCCGTGAAAATATCCAAATTCGTAGTCTTCCTCTAATGTACTAGCTTCTTGCATCCTCAATCCCTTTCTTCCTCTTTCATGGCTTTCTCCCCTTTCTCAGGAAATCCTTAAGTTATCCTCTAACTCCCTATGTGCGCAAAATCTGTTTAGCTGTCGAAATTTCATCAGATGTTTTTCACATAGTAGCGTATTTATCCACGTATTAAATGATTTCAAGAACCCCCCATGTGGGCCTTTGAAAAAAATTATTTCTTCAACATTGTATGATTGAATGCAATCTATGAAAAAATTGTAACATAACCCCCTAGTATACTATCACACCAAAAATCAACTGCTCGAGTAGTTAAGTTACTTACCAAATTTAACTCTCTTACCAGTCCTGACATCCAATTCTTTGGTGTTGCAACACTAAACCTTTTTGTCTTCTCTACTAACCTTTCTATCCACTCGGTCAGAATTTCTGGGAATTCGCCAAAGAAAATTTCATGTTGATCTGTGAATACATACTTTTGCATCCATTTCTCCTCACTCATCCGAGGGTTCATGTTCTCTTGTCGCGCTAAATCCCATTCTTTTCATTCCAACCAGTGGGTGATTTCTTTCTTAGTCGACCTCCAAAACATTCTTTTAGTAAAACATTATGGGTCCCAACAATGGAACCATTTGTTGGTTGCTTCTTGTCTGCATAGGGGTTATCATATCTAGGGTTCAAGTTGAACGTGACCAAAAAAAACCTCAAGACACCGACCCTTTCAACATCACCTTCTTGCGCAAATGAAGTCTCACCCGAGGTATCTATTGGGGATGCAAGAACTAGGTTTCTGCAACAATAAGGGAAAGGGAGGCTGATGCATGAATCATTCTTCTTGATCATAACTGATGTATGTCCTTGACATTTAACTAAACTATCACAACCATACATGAACATTCTAGCATAACCAATTCATAGACTAAATTCATTATGTGAATTATATCATCATTCATGAATGCATAACAAAAAGTAAGAACACAAGACACCATATCCTTTCTAAACTCCTTCTTTATTCATCTTCTTTCTGACTATTACATTAATTATTATTCCATACCTTAATTCTCTTTCATGTGCACACTCTCACACTTACATACGTAGATACCTATATCTCTCTCTATATATCTCTATCTGTGTCCCTCTCTATCCCAATCTCATTACATATTTATACCCCAAAATCTAGGGTTTCAAGTTCTATTCTTATCTATCCCAAAATAACCTGTTACAATGCATGGCATAACCAACTTCAGTTAACTGGCTATTTGCCTTCTTCTACTTCTTGTTCTTTATACAACTTTTATGTTGTCTTTTTATTTCTGGAAAGTCGCACTATCATCGTTTGCACTTCCTTTTCTCGCTCGCTTTCTTTATCCTTTCATCTTTATGCTATCTATGTCTTTTGCATCCTTATGCACCCTTTCTATATTTTACACGAGTCCTTCTTTCTACGTGATTCCTTCCTTCTGCGCAATTCTTTCCTCCTGCATACTTCCTTCGTACTTAGATTCTTCCCAAAATTATATCCAAAACTGCATGTACAACATATGGTATGGTATGGTATGGTATGCATTTCCTTTGCCAATGCCAATGCATACCATACCATACCATTTCCATTTCCATTGCCAATGCCAATGCATACCATACCATTTCCAATGCATACCATACAAGGCAATGGCAAGGAAATGCATACCATTTCCATTTCCAATGCATACCATACCATACCATTTCCATTTCCAATGCATACCATACCATACCATACAATTAATACAATGGTATGCATTGCCTTGCCATTGTATGGTATGCATTGGAAGTGGTATGGTATGCATTGGCATTGGCAATGGCAATGACAATGGTATGGTATGTATTGGAAATAGCAATGGTATGCATTGGCAATGGAAATGGTATGCATTGGAAATGGTATGTATTGGAAATGGAAACTCTATGCATTGGTATGGTATGCATCGGCATTGACAATGGCAATGGAAATGGTATGGTATGGTATGGTATTCATTTACAATGCATACCATACCATACCATACCATACCATTTCCATTTCCATTGTCAATGCCAATGCATACCATACAATGCATACAATGGTATGCATTTCCTTGCCATTGTATGGTATGCATTGACAATGGTATGGTATGGTATGCATTGGCAATAGCAAGGGTATGCATTGGCATTTCCAATGACAATGGAAATGGTATGGTATGCATTGGCAATAGAAATGGTATGCATACTGAAAATGGCAATGGAAATGGTATGGTATGGTATGGTATTCATTTCCAATGCATACCATACCATACCATACCATTTCCATTTCCATTGTCAATGCCAATGCATACCATACAATGCATAGAATGGTATGCATTTCCTTGCCATTGTATGGTATGCATTGACAATGGTATGGTATGCATTGGCATTTCCAATGACAATGGAAATGGTATGGTATGCATTGGCATTTCCAATGACAATGGAAATGGTATGGTATGCATTGGCAATGGCAATGGTATGCATTGACAATGGTATGGTATGCATTGGCATTTCCAATGACAATGGAAATGGTATGGTATGCATTGGCAATGGCAATGGTATGCATTGACAATGATATGTATTGGCAATGGCAATGGTATGCATTGCATTGGTATGGTATGCATTGCCAATGCATACCATACAAGGAAATTTCAAGGAAATGGTATGGTATGCATTGGCATTGGCATGGCAATGACAATGGAAATTATATGGTATGCATTGGCATTGGCAATGGAAATGGAAATGGTACGATATGCATTGGAAATATAAATGGTATGCATTGGCAATGACAATGGTATGCATTTCCTTGCCATTGTATGGTATGCATTGGAAATGGCAATGGTATGCGTTTCCTTGCCATTGTATGGTATGCATTGGGAATGGTATGGTATGGTACCACATGCATTAACATTTTCAATGGAAATGGAAATGGTATGGTATCCATTGGCAATGGTATGCTATGGTATGTTATTCCATGGCATGTTATAGTATGCCATGCCTTTCCTTGGTATGGTATTCCTTTCCATGCCATGCCTTGCCATGCCTTTCCTTGGTATGGTATTCCTTTCCATGCCATGCCTTGCCATGCCTTTCCTTGCCTTCACTTGCCATGTATTGTCTTTACATACCATGCCTTTCCTTGCCTTCACTTGCCATGTATTGTCTTTACATACCATGCCTTTCCATGTCATTCCATTCCATGCCTTGCCTTTCATTCACTTGGCATGCCTTTCCTTTTCTATGTCATGCCTTTCCATACCATGCCATGCATTGCCTTCACTTGCCATGTCTTGTCTTTCCATACCATGTCGTTCCATACCTTGCCTTGCATTCACTTACCATGCCATCAAAGGATTCATACGTAAAAATTGCAATCAAAGGATTCATTAAGCATGCAATTCTACAACTTGTTATCCCATATTTATTATATAAAAATACTTGCATGAGAATTCCGATGTTTTGGTTAATGAGGCATAGTGCAATTTCTAAAGAGGGGGTCGATTTTCAAGAACACTGTGTCGGGAATTTGTGGGTAGTCTATTCGTGTGGGCCTTAGCCAAATAGACCTGTGGGAGCTTATGGAACTCTGTTATGCCACTCGGTTTGTATTTTATGCCTCTAGACCAAATTGACCACATGTCCCTGAATGACTTGAAGAGGCAAGTTGCAACTCACGATAAAACTCAAACCAGGACTCAGATGGGAGAACTATCAATTGCATTAGATCCGAAGCACCGGGTTTCAACTAGGGGAGGCCTCCACTGTCATTTCGTCCACTAAAAAACCATTTGTTGGAGCATCTCCTACACTAGGGTTTTAGTCAGTGAGGCATAGTGCAATTTCTAAAGAGGAGGTCAGTTTTCAATAACACTGTGTCAAGCATTTGTGGGTAGTGTATTCACATGGGAATTGGAAAAATAGACTTGTGGGAGCTTACAAAGTTTTGTTATTCCATTCGGTTTTTATTTTATGACCCAGGACCAAAATGGCCACATGTCCCTGAATGGATTGAAGAGGTGAGTTGCAAATCGTGATAAAACTCAAACCGAGACTTGGATGGGAAAACTATCAGTTGCATTGGATCTATAGAATCAGGTTTCAAATAGGGGGTCCCCTCCACTGTCATTCCATCCATCGGAAAACTGTTTGTTGAAGTATCTCTGGCACAAGGGTTTTGGTCAATGAGGCATAGTGCAATTTCTGAAGAGGGGGTTGATTTTCAAGAACACTGTGTCGGGAATTTGTGGGTAGTGTATTCATGTGGGAATTTTCCAAATAGACTTGTGGGATCTTACGAAACTCTTTTATGCCATTCAGTTTGTATTTTATGCCCCTAGACGAAATTGGCCACATGTCCCTGAATGGCTTGAAGAGGCGAGTTGCAACTCGCGATAAAACTCAAACCAAGACTCGGATGGGTGAGTTGTCTGTTGCATTGGATCCGAAGAACTGGCCTTCAACTAGGGGGAGCCTACGATGTCAGTCTTTCCACTAAAAAACCATTTGTTGGAGTATCTCTAACACTAGTGATGGGTGTTCTATATGCACTCAAAACCCTCAATTAAATTGTCAACCCAGGGTAAGTAAACTTAGAGTTGTAGCATTATATGTGCCAAGGCAGAAAGGCTAGAGGTAGTATAGTCTAATTAAATAAATGGGCTATCTAAGGGCTAATCTATTCAAGCAAAGGCTATTAATGATCAAATCCTATCAAGAAACTTGAACTATTTATCCTAAGTAACTCTTGAACAAATGATTGATGGATTGTTCTAAGAAAGCAAATGAAAACCCTACTTAAAGAAAATTAACTTAATTATGACAATAAGCAAAAGAAAACTATCTATTTAATCTATCTAATGAGCAATAACAACAACAAAATACTTTAATTAACCTACTCAAATTCAATAAGAAACAACAAGTAAGTAAATAAACAAGCAAACAACTACCCTATTAAAGCAAATAAACAACAAACAACTACCCTATCAAAGCAAGTAAACAAGCAAGCAATCAACTAACTAACCTATGGTAACTTCTACAACAAGTAAACTAATCAAAATTACTCAATAAGCAACTAATCAAACTAATAAGCAAGTGAACTCTATTCTTAAGTTAAACTTCATAATTATTTCTAATTTATGAAAGGAAATATCAATCTACTAGATTCAAAGCATCAAGACAATAAAAGTAATTAACTACTCTTTAATCTACAATAAAAAAATCTATTCTTTAATCTACCAAAGCAAGAAGACTACTCTCTAATCTACAAAAGGAAGGAAATTATCCTCTAATATAAAAGCAAGAAAACTCAAATATAGTGTTGATGGTTACGTCTTCGGTGTCTTATGATATAACAATGACATTTAACAATTAATTAAAAATCAAGAGGGATAAACTCAATATTGACTTCTATAGCAAAGTGAAAAGTATAAATTAGACAATCTAATGAGAACTTAGCCATTATAGAAGAAATATCATCTACCCTGCAAATCCATGTGATTCTTCAATTCATGCATTAATCATCAACAATATAAAAACATTATTCTATTTAATTCAATTGCATTCTATGCTAATGTAAACAAATTCATACTACTAGAGATTCATAACTAAAAACTAAACTCAATAATCAAACTTCGAATTAAAATTGCAACCTAGATCTAGAATGGAAATTGCATAAAGTAAATTAAACTAATCCTATTTTAACAAATTAAGTTGCAAAGGTAAATACTCATAAAACATAAATCAAATCCTATTTCTATTTCAACATATAACAAGATAAGAAAACTAAGAACTAACTGGGCAAACTAGATAAGCAAATTCAAAACTAACAACAAATCATCCATCAAAACCTTGCCAAAGAAACCATTAACTAAATACTTTGTTTTAACTCTGTTTTAAATTCTATTTCATCATATAGAAATTCTAACTATCATCTAATTACACACATGGGTTAGTATCTAATCTTGCAAGGTATTTCCTATAAATTAAAAAGTCATTGCATATTAACACTAGCCTTCATAAGTACCCTGCAAAACTGAACTGAAGCAATTAAACTATGAACAATAATTATACAGTAAATAAAGATAATAAAAACTCATGTACAAGAAATAAAAGAAATGACAACTACACTACGTGAATTCACAAGATAATTTAATGAATATTCACCGAGATTACTGGTGGGCCCCCCAACAGGTCGTGGCTACTCCTCAACGATGAATCACGAGCTCAAGCAACACGATTTCAACATTAAAATTAAAAACACAGTTTTACATAGTTTTAGAGAAAATTTCTTGTAAATGGAAAAACATAACTTAACTATCCTTAGCTATTTGTTTGACCATTGCAGTGGTATTTATAGAGTTTACAAGTTGAGAGGTCGACCACTGGAAGGGTCGGCCTCCTCTAAAAACAGTAAATTACAATTAATGTGACTTAACCACCAGTGGCTTCTAGAAACAAGGCGAGCCAATAAACGCCCAACATAACAAACCGATCCAAGTTGTCAAAAGCTCAGTAGCTAGAGGCCACGAGCACAAAGAAAACCCATGTCGTCGATTTTCCCATCACTGGTCGTCGATATGATAACCGCCAACTCACCCATGGTTTTAGTGCAGGACGGAGTGTCGGACGGAGTATCGGATGCAATGCCGGATGGAGTACCGGACAGAGTGCTGGATGCAAAAACGACCTGCGATTTTTCCCTGTGACAAACAGATCACGAATTAGTTTCCTAGAATCATTAAAACATGCTGAATTATACTTGAAACCATCATAAAACATCAATCATACTTGAACATTCCATCATAACCAATTCATAGACTAAATTCATTCTGGGAAGTATATCATCATTCATGAATGCATAAAAACAAGTAAGAACACAAGACACCATATCCTTTCTAAACTCCTTCTTTATTCATCTTCTTTCTGACTATTACATTCATTATTCTTCCATAACCTTAATTATCTTTAATGCGCACACTCTCACACTTACATACACGGATCTCTATCTCTCTCTCTATATATCTCTATTTGTGTCCCTCTCTATCCCAATCCCGTTACATATTTATACCCCAAAATCTAGGGTTTCAAGTTATATTCTTATCTATACCAAAATAACCCGTTATAATGCATGGCATAACCAACTTCAATTAACTGATTATTTTCCTTCTTCTACTTCTTGTTCTTTATACAACTTTTATGTTGTCCTTCTATTTCTGGAAAGTCGCACTATCATCGTTTGCACTTCCTTTTCTCACTCACTTGCTTTATCCTTTCGTATTTGCGTTATCTCCATCCTTCACGTCCTTCTGTGCCCTTTCTATCTTTTGCACGAGTCCTTCTTTCTGCGTGATTCCTTCATTCTGCATGATTCCTTCCTTTTGCATTAAAATACTAGTCAATAATCCTGTCTTAGGAGGCAAAATATGCAGATGGTTGTTACTATTTCAGGAATATGATTTTTAGGTCATCATAAAACATGGGAAACTAAATGTAGGATGTTGGCTGCTTCTTTTTTGCGTGGGGTTTATTAGACCCTGGGTTCGGGTTGACTGTGACCAAAAAACCCCTCAAGACACCGGCCCTTTCAACATCACCTGCTTGCGTAGATGAAGTCTCACCCGAGGTATCTATTAGGGCTGCAAGAACCAGGTTCCTGCAACAATAAGGGAAAGGGAGGCTGATGCGTGAACTATTCTTCCTGATCTTAACTTATGTATGTTCTTGATATTTACCTAAAATATCACATCCATATATGAACATTCCAGCCTAACCAATTCATAGACTAAATTCATTCTACAAAGTATATCATCATTCATGAATGCATATAGACAAGTAGTAACACAAGACACGATATCCTTTCTAAACTCCTTCTTTATTCATCTTCTTTCTGACTATTACATTCATGATTCTTCCATAACCTTAATTCTCTTTCATGCGCACACTCTCACACTTACATACACATATATCTATATCTCTATTTGTGTCTCTCTCTATCCTAATCCCGTTACATATTTATACCCCAAAATCTAGGGTTTCAATTTCTATTCTTATCTATCCCAAAATAACCCATTACAATGCATGACATAGCCAACTTCAGTTAACTGACTATTTTCCTTCTTCTACTTCTTGTTCTTTATACAATTTTTTTTTTGTCCTTATATTTCTAGAAAGTCGCACTATCGTCGTTTGTGCTTTATTTTCTTTCTCGATTTCTTTATCCTTTTGTCTTTGCGCTATCTATGTCCTTCACCGACTTCTACTCCTTTTCTATCTTTCGCATGAGTCCTTATTTCTATGCAATTCCTTCCTTCTGCACACTTTATCCGTACTTATATTCTCCCAAAATTATATCCAAAACTGCATGTCCAATAGGCCCCCAACACTCACCTGTGGCTCGTCCCGAGCCACTCAATCCTATTGCTTGTTCTTCCATGATGCAATGAAATGTTGCACAACATCCTTAGCTGCTTCGACCTCTCGGACGATGGTGGCCTCTTTGGCAATCATCTCCTTGGTGGCCTGCTCGGTCAAATCATCCAGTTTATTCTTTGTATCAGCCACGCCTTGCTTGACCTTCTTTTGGACAATGGTTGAATCTCCAATAATTTTGATCACTTACTCCTGCCTAGGTCCAAGTCTTTGTTGCAGGACCCTTTGCTGGTCCCTTAGTCACTCTACTTCAACATATTCTTGGTGTTGAGCCAAAATGGTCTTCATGCACTCAACCAATGGCAATGTTGTTGCCTTTTCGATTGCCTCATTGGCCCATGCTTGCACTGCTTGCAGTTTGGCCTCTATGGCCTGCATTTTTGGGTTTGCCCCGAGTTCTTCCTAGACTTTGGTTCTTTCCTCGCAAAGGCAGGCACAATCATCTTCAAATTTCTTAATCGTGGCAACAACTATTATTTTTGTTCGTAGTATACTCTCGCACACCTTAGGTGGTGTGCCTGGTGTGGTCTATTGTTGGAGATCCTGGACTTTCTCTCAAAATCTCTTCATAACATCCCTAATTTTCAACAATAGTTCCTCCATGGTGGCCTCAATGACCAGGGGGACTTCAGGTGCTTGCTTGTATAAATTTTGGACAATGGCCTGGGTCCTATGTACCATAGCATCTACATTATCCTTCTCCTTTTGGGATTTCATTACCCTTCCTTCTGCACTCTCTTGGGTCTTCAAAATTTCTTCCATTCTATCTTCCAATTCTTTCTTTTGTTGCAGGGCCATATCATAATACGTTTGTATGTGGGTGCTTTCGTCCCTTAATTTGACTAAGTCTTGGTGTGTAGTGTTGCCTCGATGTTGTATCTCCTACACCAACTGCGCTTGGAGTTCCTCTATCCTATGAATGGGTAAGCTGGAGACCATGATATTAAGTTGGCCTAAGGCCGCAAGTTGTTCTTGTAATGCCCCCACTGACAAATCTAGCGTTGTTTCCTCAAATTTTATAGAGTGGTAATCCATCGAGGGTTGTATTAGAGATTCATGTGCATCGACCTCATATATCTTGTGTGCCATGGATGGTTAGTCCCCTATCTTAGGGTCTTTCACAATGCATGTTGTTTCCAACAGTTGTTGCAGGACTCCCAACTGATCCTGGACCTTATTCTAGTGATCTTTGTGCTTTGTTGCAACTTCCCCCAAAATATATTTAGTGGAATAGAAGATCAAGTCCCCAATGCGCTCCATATTATCATCAATCAAAATGCAAAAGGGATCATGTTTTGTGCTTTTGATTTCTTTCGTGTTCCCCCTTTCTTCTCAGGCATCCCTCTGGTCTGTTGTGGTTCTTGATCTTTCCTTTTGAGGAAAAATTTAGGGATTTTTTTTTTGTCCAGGTGTTTTTCCGTGCCAATTGTATGACTTTTATCCTCTTCCTCCTCGTTTATTCCTTTGTCTTCGTCCTCTTGGAAGGACTGTGGCTTATCAGTTGGGTTCTTCCATTCGTCCTCCGATTCATTGATGATGGTGAGAAGCTCTTCCACTGTTAGCTGATAATTGGTTGGTAATTCCTGTCATGCATGATCCTTCTTATCTTTCACATAGAGGTGGCTCATTCCTTCTCTGAACCACACAACGTCCTGGTAGGTGATAATGGCTTCCTTGGGAATTAATATTGTAGTCTCTACCACTTTTGTGATTAGTTGTAAATATGAGTAAAAAACAATGTTGGTATCTGTCTACCGTTTCTTTATGGTGGAATGTCATAAGTTGGAATATCTAGCAGCATAGGGACTACAACCTGAAACTCGCATGCACCAGTAGAATGTGGGATCCTACCATTTGACCAACACAATAAGAATAAGTATCCACGCATAATGAAATTCTGTGTCTTTTTCCCGAGCTTCTGTGAAATCCTCCAAGAATTGATTTATGAGGAAATTTTCCCAGTTCATGTGCACGTCTTCCTTGCATCTCTCTGTTGCGGCGATGACGGCCTTTAGGACCTTGTCCTTTCGAAATTTATGAAATAACTTGCAGGACAAAACCTGCATCGTGAGCTTGAACTTTGGGTCACTCATGCTCTTTACATTTAGACCGCGTTTTCCTCAGAATGTATCGTACTTGTCTTTTATGGTCTCAGAGAGGGCTCACTCTCCCATTTTGATAAATAGTAAGGTCGGGTCTTTGCATGCCTTGCTCAACCCTGCAATGCGCACAATCAATGTTGTATCAATTGAAACTGGGGGATCAAGACAAAGTGTTCCCTCATGGAAGCAACTGGGCAATACCTTGACACAAGCATTGATTTTGGTACTCCATCCGAAATGTGGAATTTAAAACAACTTAAGTATCCTAGATTTCTCCAAACATGATGCCCATGCCTGCACTTCCACCCGAGTTTTTCCTATAGCTGGGTATGTCTTCGTGCATAAATATTGATCCCTGGCCAAGTCATGGAACTTCTACATGTCCGTGATGTCATGATCCATAAACTTCAAGTTGGCCACTTTGTTGAGCTTGTCCTTGCCTTTCCTAAATCCCTTCGGGACTAGTGCTATGGGTAATGGATATTTGGCATTCGACAATACTGTGATTAAGGGTGCATCATCCATCCTCGGAGGTAAATAATCCATGTATTTTTTTTTTGGAGGTGTCAGGGTCGAAGGTTCGGGCACTTCTTCGACCTCAACATCTATTGGTTGCTTGGAATATTTTCTTGTTGTATTGAAGGGTGCTCCTACTCTTGGTGGTGCCATTTCTGATATTTGTTGAGCTTGCGCATGAACTCTCTATCTCTGTGCAAATCATTGTAACTTGTCATGGGCCACTCTGCTTTGTTCTCTCAGGCTTGCATGCAAAATATAACTTAGAAATTACTTCCCACTTAGTTTATGGTGTGTTCGTGCCAAGTAGACCTGTCTTATCTTGCCTTAAATGCCTTGTCCAAGCTGGCATTGAAGTGGGTAATTGGTTAACTACATGCTCTTTAAGTGCTAAATCCACCTTATGATCCTTCTTATGTACTGTTGATCACTCCAGTATTTTCGGATTTAATATTTCTACGATGCTTTAATGAATCATCACGCTGGTCGTCCAACTGTCTTTTCTGTGCGTGATTGTATTTAACATTCTTTTTGTGCTTCCTGCGCAGTAATGTGTTGCTCATCCCAGGAAGGCATGTCCCTATCTTCTCATGGAACTTTGATGCATTGTTTACTTCTTGTAAGATGATCAGGCCAACTGCACAAGTTTTGGTACCTTGGGATTCTACTTACTCTCTTCCTTTATCCTATCACTAAATTTTTTATGGTTTTTCCCTTTTTCTACTTTTTATGTGAGTTTTCTTGTTTTTATTGCTACTATGGTACATCCACTATAATACATGGGTTTCTACACTACACAGGTCATTGTGCAGACGGTTAGTTGTATTTATAGAGCTTCAACCGATTTCCATTCACCATTACGTCCAATATTTGTTCATTCAAAGTTCCCAACCTCACAACACATGTATCTATTATCTATTGGATCACATATGGCCCTAACCAGTGCATGCAAAACTTTCCTAGGTGTTGTAGATACTTGCTTTCGTAGAGAAATACCATGTCTTGGACTTGGAATTTCTTGGTCTTAATATGTCGATCATTCCATGCCTTCTCTCTAGATTTATGCACATGTTGATGGAATCTGGCCAAAATCCTATCCTCCTCCAGTTGGACTAACTGTGCCAATCTCTCCTCTATTGCACCTACATCTGAAATCTCTGTGATGGATGCAATGCACAGACTAGGTACAATGAACTCCATTGGCATTACTGCTTCCTGTCCATAGACCAATCGCAACAGTGTCTTCCCTGTTAGCTTCTTGTAGTTTTGTATGCCCATAGTATCATAGGGATGCGTAAGTCCCAATCGTCTCTTCCAACATTGCAGATCTTGGTCAACACCTTCTCCAAAATTTTATTGAAAGCTTCTACTATGCCATTAGCCTGAGGGTGATATGGTGTATTTTTCTAACGATGAATCTAAAATTCCTCAGTTAATGCAACAATGGCTTGGTTAAGAAAGTGGATACCTTGGTTGCTAAGTAGTATGCGTGAAAATCCAAACCTAGTGACTACATTTTAAAATAGAAACCGCGCGGTAGTATCTGCAGTGAAATTAGTAACAAGTGTTTCTTCTTCCCACCTGGTTAAATACTCAGTCACAGTGATGATGCACCTTGCTCATGATCTCCTTATTTGTGGTTTGATCGGACCCACAAAATAAATATCCCATTTATCGAATTTTTGCAACGTAACTTGTGGATTTAAGGGAATTTCATCACATCAAGATGGTTTACCCACCCTTTTCCATACATCGCAAGAATAACAATACTCATGTGCATCTTTGAATTGTGTAGGCCACCAAATCCCTGTGCATAAAATCTTCTGTGTCATTCAGTTTCCCAGGTTTTACAATGACCTCAAAATCATATTCCTGAAATAGTAAAAATCATCTACATATTATTCCTCCTAAGACGGGCTTATTGACTAAGTATTTTGATACATAATAGTCTGTGTACATCTTGAAGTGAGACCCAAGCAGGTAGTGTCTGAACTTATGGACCACATAGACCATGGCCAGGCCTTCCCGTTCGGTAGTGGTATAATTTTTTCCAGATATAGATAATTTCCTGCTCGCGAATGCAATCAGATGATCGATTGCGCCTTCGCCCAATTGTGATAGTACCGCGCCTAGTGCAATGGATGATTCATCAACATGGACATGGAACTATTTTCCCCAATATGGAAAGACTAAAATGGGTGTAGTGACCAGTCTTTTCTTCAATGTGTCCAACCCCTTCTCTCAATCCTCATTCCATTTGAACTTGACTTCTTTCTTCAACAACTCTTCCATGGGTGTTGTAATATGCACATAGCCTTTAATAAACTTCTTGAAATACCTTGTATGGCCCAAAGTAGCTCATAGCTGTCTGACTGAGGTCGGTGGTGCTAATTCTAGAATAACGACAATCTTGGCTGAGTCAACCAATATGCCTTGCTTGCATATGATATGTCCTAGTAGAATTGTGAATGGTGTCAAAAAGATGCATTTATTTAAGTTTAACGAAATATGATACTGTCTACATCGATCTAACATGAGCCAAAGAACTTAGATATGATCCTATAGTAGACTAAATACCGTCCAATCGTCTAAGTACACTTCCAAAAATTTATGGATGAACTCTTTGAATGTGGCCACAACCACTCTAGAAAACACTACAGGGGAATTCTTTAATCCAAATGGCATCACCATGTATTGATAACTGCCCCATTCTGTTGTAAATGTGGTTTTATGTCTATCCTCCTGTGCAATTTTTATCTTATGGTACCCAAAGAATCCATCCATGAATGAACAGGATTCTTGACCCCCTACGTTCTCCAATACTTCATCAATGAACGATGTTGGGAATGGTTCATGTAAGCATGCGTTATTCAACTTCATCAAGTCAACACATATCCTAATACCTCCAGTTTTCTTGTCATGTACCACCATAGGGATAATCCATTCAGATTCATAAAATAATTCAATAATTCATGTGTCGAGCATCCTATCTAGTTCAGCCTTAACCTTCTCCTTATACCTTGGTTTCAACCTATATGGTCTCTGTCGGATTGGCTTAGCTTCAGGTTTTAGTGGAATCTTCATCTCCCCTAAGTCTCCTGCTATCCCTTTCATCTCTGAGAATGTAGTTGGAAATAAGTCCTGATATTCTCGTAATAAATCTACCACCTTTTCAATTGTCTCATCATTCCAATAGTCTCATATGTGCACAAACTTAGGATTCTTTGTTGTCCCAATGTTGACTTGCTTTGTCTTTATAGGTTGTGTGTATGCACAAGATACCAGCTCTGGCCCTTCTACTGCGTGTGTGCTTTCTATCTTTGGTACTTGTACATTCCTGGGATCCTCTTCATCATATTCCTACTCCATGACATTATAGCATTCCAATATCTTTTGGACCGTCAATTTGGTTGTGTGCGTCATGTCTAAGGCTTCTTCTTCAATTGATTCTACCTTCGAGAAGATCTTTGTTCGAATGGCTTGTAGTGTTTCCTGTACGAAGGGAGATTCATGTTCAAATGTGAACGTGACTTTGAACCTTTGGACCAATCCTTCCCATGTTGTTGTCTCTTTGTGCATCTCTGATTCTAAATACCAATTCCTCAGGATTGTATCTAATGTGTGGATGAATCAGTGCATCCATTCCATTTATGATATTGAGCACCATAACGCCTTACAATTTTCCACGTGATCTGTGAGGTCACTTTCTCCTATGTATTTCTTCACACTTACTTTTTCTTCAGGTCCAAAGTGCATCTGCATGAGTCTACTGCATTGTGCCCATTCCTTAATATTATTTATGTGTGCGGCCCACCATCTAGTTGGAGTTCCTTTTAGGACAACATTTGGTGCTAACAGACTCTGTTGTTCAGGTACCTGTAATTCAAATGATTTTATAAACATATTAACTTCAGTTAGTCCATCGTACTTGGGTGGGTCAGAAATTTCTGCGCCAATCCAACACAAGGATTGGTTTATATGGACACATCTTCTAGTTGATACTTCATGCATCCTATGTTTCCAATTCTCTAGACGAGCCTCTGAATATGATGCGCACAAACTGAAACTTCTCCAATTGAGCACCCCATCCGTTGTTGGTTCGACATAATCCTCCATCCGCACAGTCAAATTATATAAATTGTTCTTGTCATTTTCTCTTATTGACTCTGTATATCTCTTCCCTTTTGATGGGTCCAAGGGTGCAATAACTTTTAGATCCCCGACCTAGAAGATCATCTCCCTTCTTTTAAAGTTGATAATTTCCTAGTCATCGACCGCCCATTCCAGTCCCATTAAATTTGGATATGGTTGAATATAATCTACAATCTCAATAACTTCAAAATATTCCATGCTGCGTACCCCATCTATGTTTACAGGTATCTCCATCAGTCAATCGATCGGAAATATCTTATGCTAATTCGCGAGCCTTAACTGGATAGGGGACCATATCAATTCATCTTCTCCCATGTCTGCTTAGGTAGTACATTCACATCCGATCCTAAGTCAAGAATAAAATTATCCACATCGTATTCCCTAATCTGTGCATTAAACTTGATTTCCCCATTGTTTCTCTTCCTATGCAATGCCTAGTTTACCATTCATTGTGTGACAGGGATATCCCTTCCTTTTGCACAATGATCAATCATGTTGTATAATATACTAAGCGCAGTTCTATACTTCATCTGTTCTACACAAATCCTTAAGAAGTTGGTTAGTGTACTTACTTGCGCACTTGACTTTTCAAGTATCGTTGGGTCTTCTAGATGAGGTAGTGATGATGTGGACGCTTCCCCATATGGTTCAAGTATTTCCTTTTGTGCGCTTTGATATGTCTCTTTTTCCCGATAAAGGTTGGATGTTGGCATAGGCTCCGATGACTTCCTTACCCATTGATCCATTTTATTTCCTTGAGTTTCTATATCAGCACCTGTGCGAGCTCCTCCACGTGTAACGATTGCAATTTTTGGTCCTTCATTGCATTTTTCAACTGATATCATTTTCACTTTCTGATTCTGATGCAGATTCTGATTTGGGTTGCCTCTAGCCTACCATTTTGCAACTAGTTGGAGACAATCCTCCGTTGCATGATCTAGTGCTCTGCAATATGTTCACATGGTACATGGGTTCTACCAATCTCGGTCCAAGTGTCTTGGTTGATTACAGTTATGATAGATAATGGATCCTTGTCCTCCTTGAACAAAATTCCCTTTACCTCGACCTCTGCCAAAATTTTCTCTGTTCCCCTGATTGAAACCTCTATGAGTTTTATACTGTGCACCACTCCCATCTGTGCCAATATTCTCTTCTTGGATCCTGTATATATCCGATGTGCGCTCCCTTAGTAGGCCAAACACATGACAGTCCTTTTCTTCATGTTCTATCGATTTGCAAAAGTTACAAAAAAAGTTCTTTGGAGTACTCTGGTATTTTTGGAGTAATGGACACTCAGTAGGATGATGACCCCATTTCTTACAGATCTTGCAATATACTCCTCCGAGTCATGGGCTTGGTGCTCCAAGAGTGCTCATGGAAGCCTTCTCAAGGCTCTTGACCCATTTCCTCAATAGGAAATGTCACTTACATGCATGCAACCTTCATAATAGGCCTACAACCTCATTTTCAACATAAAAACCAACCCAACAATGGTTGTCCTTAAGCATAACATGGTTGGTGCTCTTTTTCCAGCACACAGTCCCCTTCATGTTCTCCAAAACCAACATGAAAATATGACCCAAAAAGGCACTCGAATTTCCTTTTCTTCTCATGCAAGCTTGAGTCACATGTTTTCCAAAAAGTGGTTGTACACAACCCATGTTGTCATAATTGTGTGATTTGACTTTTCCCATCTACCACTCTTACATTACTTTAATATCTCTTTGATATTTCAAAGGTGGATGAACTTTAATATGAATTGGTTAAATTAATACAAATGGGTAACCCCTTGGACCCCTCTTTAGCCCCCTAGTCATTACAGTTCTCCTTGTACAACAACCAACGATTATTATTTATTAATTAGTTTAATGTAAAAATACATAATTAGGCCCTTGGCCATATTAATCAATATGGGCTATCTCGCTCAACCATATCGACTCACCAACATAATTAATATTTGCACAGTTACATTATAATTGCGGGGATTAGAACTGGGGATATTACACCACTATCAAGGTAAATTCTCATGACATACATGGTGACACTAGTCACTGGGCTAACCTAAAAATGTCTTGGGATGAGAAAATTTATAGAATTTTTGATATAGAGGAGGTTGAGGATGGACACCATTTCCTTTCAACTCAGCCTAAATGTATAAATTTACCTAGCATCATAACATGGCTACTCCTCAAGACCTCATTGCTTATGAAAACTCTAATGATCTTTCCTTGAAATGGTATTCTAAACAATAATTACCATGATTCCCTGTATTATATGATAAACCTTATTGGTCGTACAAAGTATGGTTCAAATCATCAATATCATTAATATAATTAAATAAAAAGGATGAAAGGGAATGCTTAAACCTTTTCACACATGTAATATGTTTTGCGAGAGACATGCGGCTTGAGTAAGGAGGCGTTTGATAAGGGAGAATTTTAAGAGAAGGGTATTTTGTTACATAGGAAATTTATGGGAGGAGAGTGGATATAATTAGGGAATAAAGGATACACAAATGATGAACCATGAGAAATGAGAGGGACATTGTCTTCTTTTGCACGCCTCGTGTACCAAGTGGAAAGAAGAGTACATAAGGTTGTTCGGTAATAAAGCATTTATTTCGATGACTTTAAATAAGGTACCAAGATGCAAGGTGTGATTCACTCCAATCTTCAAAATTGTTGTGGAGATAGACTTACCTCTTTGTGTGTGTGTGTGTGTGAAAGTACGACTATGTTCATTGGATGTGTTATATCTTAAAAAAAATGGTTTAACTATTAAATGAAATATCTACAACGTTACCTATTCAATTAAGAAGTTCATAGAACACAAGATATCATGACGATTTTATATATCTAAGGAAATCCTTAGTCAAATGTTGCCTTATAAATTGGACAACATCATTCAAAAGCCACAGTTTAATCTTCATCAAAGCACATAGTCATTATAGATTGTCTATTCAAACACATCGTCTTGCCGATGTGGACATCCAATGCCAAGTAAAACTTGATTACTAGAGTGGATACAATCATGGTTACATTGAGTATTCATATGACCACATCGAAGGGCCAATGTGGTATCCAACATAAAATGGGAAATTGGTTAGATATTTCAAGTTATGATGCATTTTAGGCAATGGTCATGATGGTTACACTTTGGTAGCTTTCAATCCTTCAATCTCCTTTTTTATCCTATCCCTTATTCCATTTGTTACATGTAGAGTTTATTTTTGTCTATTGTGAGTTTTAGATCAAGTTTTAGTTATGAATTTTGCATGTAATTTTTACAAAATATTATTGGATAAGCTTGTTTTTTCTATTCGCGTATATCAAGAAATCGTCCACATAACAAGGCCTAAATCTTGATATTGATATTTCACCTTCAATCCATTTGTGTCCAATGTTATTAAACTTTGTTCTCCAAACCTTAAGCATGGTTCAACCCCTCTAAAATGTAGGGTTGTTAAGCTTAAAGGTTCCAAGGTTCCATTGAGTCAACTTGTAAAGTTCTTCTGAATTTGTTTTATCATCCATGCCATCACTAAGGAGGCTTGTTATGTATTTTTTTATAGTAATTAATACCCCTACCCTTTCTCTATTATGTCCTTATCCCAATTTTACCTCTTTCAAATTTTACAAATTAAAAACTAGAATACTAAGGTGTACCTAAGCCATCTCTTCCAAATTTGACAAATTAAAAATTAGATTATTAGGGTTTACCCAAATGAGATGTACATGGATTTTTCTCGAGCTATTTATTAGATGGAGTTTTGGGGATGCACCTTGCATAATATATAAATTATAAATTGTACATGTTCTTGAAACAAGGCCTACTTGAATAGTAAGCCATAAGTAGGATATATAAAACATAACTATATTCATTTTTCACTAATATAACTATTATATTTGATATAGTCAACTTTTAATGTTATTTGAGCATAGTGTAGGTTTATCAAATTTTAAAGACCCTTTAAATTGACTTGTAAAAATTTATCAAAATGAAAATTATAAATTAGTTGATTATAAATTAGCCAATAATAATTATAATCTAAATTCCCTAAAAAATTATCTTAATACCCACATGATATAATTGGATTTAAAATTACTATAAATAAATGATGTCGATCTATAAACAAATATCTTTTATATATACAAAATTTGTGAATTGATCTCTTTATGGTTTACTTGACCGAATGGCATTGGTTTCCAATGAGTTTGTCACAAGGAATCGCACCAGTCTAGCTGAGGAATACAAATTATTCATAAGTACTCTGCGTGAATATAATTAGATGCACTTGGATCAATATACTTACTTAGGGTTTTACACTAAAATAACTAATTAAGAAATTTACTACGATTTTATTGATCTCGGTTGTGAGTATAGGTTTGGCCGCACCGAAGTCTGGTTGAGTATCCAGTTACAAAGATATAAAACGTAATAAACTGTGAGTTATTTCATGCTATTCTGCAGTTATGGATTTGATACAATACAACCCGAGCTGTTGATACAAGACGCTTTTTAATTGAAGCACATTATCTCTTCCCTGTATTTTCTTCCCTGTGAAATTGCAGCACAGTAACTGTTGGTACAAGAATCTCTTCCCTGTGAAATTGCAGCACAGTAAGTTTCCCTGCAATACCCGTAAATTGCAACCCTCGATATATCCCACATTAACAACCAGTACCATTTCGTAAAAGAAATTCTGAATCTGCATCTGCCACGTGGCACATATCGACGGTAAATCTTGTGGCTCGCACCTTCCACGTGGCAAATATTGAACGGTTCGATTTTGTGGTTCACACCTGCCACGTGGCACATATCCAACGCTCAGATCCTGTGGTTCTGGCACATATCCAACAGTTAGATCTTGCGTGTCAGATTTTCCACGTGGCATATATCTAACGGTTAGATCCAGACCGTTGGATGTACGCCACGAGGCGGGAAGAGTTGCTAGATCTGACCATTGGATGCAAGCCACGTGGCAAGATGAGAGCCGATGGATCTAGCCGTTGGATGCACGCCACGTGGCGAGAAGAGAGTTGTTGGATCTAGCCGTTGGATGCATGCCACGTGGCGAGAAGAGAGTTGTTGGATCTGGCCGTTGGATTCACGCCACGTGGCGAGAAGAGAGTTGTTGGATCTGACCGTTTGATGCAAGCCACGTGGCGGGATGAGAACCGCTGGATCTGGTTGTTGGATGCACGCCACATGCCGAGATCAGAACCCTTGGATCTGGCCGTTGGATGTGTGTCGCGTGGCGGGTGAAGAGCCTTTCGATCTGACCACTGGATGCATGCCTCGTGGCGAGTCTAGAGCCCTTGGATCGAGCCATTAGATGCATGCCACGTGTCGGGTTCACAGCCATTGGATAGAACCGTTAGATGCATGCCACGTGGCGTGTTTACAGCCCTTGGATCGAGTCATTAGATGTATGCCACGTGGCATGTCACCCTTGATCAGGCCGTTAGATGCATGCCACATGGCGTGTCCAAAGCCCTTGGATCAAACCATTAGATGCATGCCACGTGGCGATTCATCAGTCGCTGGATGCATGCCACATGTTGAGACCAGAGTCGTTGGATGCGTCCCACGTGGCGTAATAAGAGCCGCCCAATCTGACCGTTGGATGTACGCCATGTGGTGTTTCAGAGCCCTTAGATTTGGCCGTTGGATTCCTGCCACATGTCAAAAATCGGACGGGCTGTTTAACATGCCGTACGACGAAAATGGTACGGATCCTACACTTGTTAGCAGACCGTACGTCCCAAATGGTACGGAATCGAGCCACACGATCCCAGCGTTGGATCTCTGCCACTTGGAAAGTGCAGAGCCGCACGATCTGACCTTCCACTTTCACTTGGTTGCTGCTATCGGGATTCAACCGCCATGTAGTATGACCACGGCCGAAGACCAACACCTCGTCTCTTGCAGCTATACATAGACCATCACCTGGTTCCAACAATTAGGAGCTCCGAACACAGCGTCACTCACTCTTCTGCACAGGAGTCTCGAATCAGAAGAGTATTTTCGATCGTCTGAAGGTATTATCCCCGAAATTGATGCGCAGCCATTGGGACGAAAGAAGCATTGGATGGGCGAGAGAGAATCCTGTCCCTGACATCGATGACACAGCCATGGGCCTTCGAATCTTGAGACTGCATGGATAAAATGTATCCTCAGGTAAAATGTTGGTGTAGAGAGCTATATTTAGCAAGTGCCATACAAGTGCCATAAAAGAAAAATAAGAGTAATTAAGGAGTCTCCATCCCCTTGTTTCCCTTGCATCTCAAACGTTGAATCGGCGCGAGATGAAGGGGGTTGCAGGGCACGAGAGGTAGCGATCTGTACTTAGAAGATAGGATTGTACAATAGGATAGGATTCATTGATAGCTCCCAATCATTAGAAGATGGGTGGGTCATTTACATCAATTGTGAAATTAACTAACAGAGAAATTAGATTGGTCCTGCCTGCCATTTTCTCGAACATGAGGTCCATGGTAATAGCAATTAGTTTGTCTATATACAAAGCTTTTTACACCTGACACCATTACCTCAATACAATGTCATTCAACATAAAAGTACAGTAACTGTCTGAACTTTTAATAATTAACACAAAACCTTTTGACCAGATAGGATGCCAATGCCAAGAAGCACAGATCTGGAAACTCTCCAACAGTCTTTTGCTCTGTAGCACAATGGGAAAATTCAACTACAAAATTTAGCCCTTTAAACTGAATTTGCTACTACTACCACAATACTACCACAACAGGCTCAAGTCCAAAAATTAGCCCAGGACATATTTTACTGAATCTGCTATCACAATAGGGATACCGGTTTCTGTAAGTCAATGAAGACAAATCTGATTGTCCTGCCCTCAGATGTCTTCTGCTTAACTAGTCCATTTGTATTTGCTTTCTATGTTAAGAGAGTAACAACATGGCAGGAATCCGAACCCAGTTCCTTTCTTCATCATTAAAAGGAGAAGAGAACTTTGGAGCCCTAGTTTTAGACATCACATGTTATGGATTTGCATAGTTTCAAAATACCTTCAGCAAACAAACAGATAGTGTTACAAAATTACCTCCCTCCCAGGTATTCAACTATATTAGGCTGGAGCTTGAAATAATGTAATAAAACAAATTGTTGCAGCAGTTGAAGCTGAAAGACTTAACTAATCAATCAATGCAGCTKCCTCAAACCTCCAGACAATCTGTCTCCTGTCAAAAACCTTGAAAGATTCAAAAGGGTGTTCACTCTACTAACACCTTCTAATGCAGACCAATCATCTTCGTTAGCCACAGAGAGACAATCAGCAAGGCTTCTACGGCACGGGATTGAGACCTCTTCGGCTGTTTCGACTATTTCTGGAACTGCTTCTAAGCAATTTTTGACAACATCATTCACAAAATTCAATGCCTGCAAAGGGCACATGTATGATGTGAAGGGTAAAAACTCTGTAATGCTTATATGCCAAAATTCAATGGCTGCAAGGGGTACATGTGAACAGTAAAAGTCTAATGTTTATAGGCCCAAATTCAATGCCTGCAAAGTGCACATGTGAATGGTAAAAGTTTGTAATGTTTATAAGCCAAAATTCAAATTCAATGTCTGCAAAGGGTACACGTGAATGGTAAAAGTCTGTGATGTTTATAAGCCAAAATTCAACACCGGCAAAGGAATCATGTAAATGATAGAAGTCCAAAAAATCAATGGTAAAAGTCTGTAATGTTTACAAGGCCCAAAATAAATGCATGCACATTACACATGTGAATGGTAAAAGTCTAATGTTTATAAGCTTTTGTTAAGATTTAGGGTTGATGACTTGGGTAATACAATAACCTACATATTTTAGTAACATATTCCTTTTTAGAAATCTATACGTTTAGTTAATTTTTAAGTAATTTTTAGATAATAATTACTATAAAATATAATTATATTTATTTTTCTTATATTTGATATATTTAATTTTTAGTGTTACTTCTAGTGGATATTGTTTCATCAATTAATTAATCAATAGTGTAAAATTATTTTAAAATAATTTGTATATAAGTAGGTTTATCAAATTCAAATTTTAAAATAATAAATTAACTAATACAATTTATAATCTAAATTCCATCAACAATTATCTTAATACATAGGATTTTAAAATACTTGTATTCAATCTGAGTGGGTTTAATGATTAAAAATATGTGTTTCTTCCAGATTATGAATTGATCTCTTTATGGTTTACTTGGCCGAATGACACTTTAGCTGAGAAATACAAAATTATTCATAGGTACTGGGGTGAATATGGTGTGAATATAATTGGATGCAATTGACATAACAATATCTTGTTATCCAAATCTATTCTTTAATTTAGAGATTATCTTAATAGTTAAGAGTATCACCAACCCATCCTAATTATATTACTAATGTGTTAATATTTTTTAATAGTATGTTTTAGCGGAAAGAGAAAATCAAATGATAAAAGTATGTTTAAAAAAATTAAAAACAATTTTTGGATGGGGTGATACTGGTCGGTACTAGGTATTAGACACACCCACGTTGAGGCACTAATGATTGATGAGATGACAACCAAGGGCATGACAACTAGCGGATCGCTAGTGCATACGAAGAAGTGTGGGAGGTGAAGCAACTCGAAACTAGAGGGGTTTGCTCGTTCCATGCACAAAATTGATGATAGCCATTAATGCAGGAGGTGGTCTACCTGGTGGGGGTACGAGGCCATCAGTGTTGCAGAAGGAGAAGTCTCAAGAAGAAATAATGGAGAGTACTAGGAGAGACAATGCAGAGGCGTGGAAAGGTGTCCCAATGTAGGTTCAATGGGCAGTAGTTGCATCCCAGATAAATGGAGAGGGGTTTTCTAGCAATGAACCTCCCATTGTAGAAAATTAAGGTCAGAGTGCATGGTTTTGTTTTATCGGGAGATTAGTGGTGACGTAGTTGTGAGGTAGGTATGATCCTAAGTTTGGGTGTCGTGCAGGGAGTTGGGGTGTCTAAAATGCATATGAGTGAATGCATGGTTGCTTGTTAGGAAAAGTCAGAGGGTGGTCGTTACCTAGGAAAGGTGAAACAACAAGAGGAATTATGTAAGGTTCTTGAAAAATTGGCAGTGTTGGCCTCCGCCCCCTAGTAATATAAGAGAGTTGATTCTTGTCCAATATGGCTAGAGGATCGAAAAAGAAGGAGAGGGGGAGCCGGCAAGAGGACAAGAAAAAAGAGGATTCCACTCCCCAAGGGCTAATGAACAATACGCATAAAACTCAGGGGGCTTGGATGGCAGGAACTTGATGCCTAAAACTTTGCTTAGAGGCAAAGAAAAAGGTAGCAAAGGAGGTGGAAGAGATGGTTCAAGGCCAAAGGAAAATAGTTGCATAAGAGAAGATATTGGATGAGGAATTGGTAGAGTACCCATATTACTCTAGTACTAGAGAAACCAAGTACTTTAAAATAGAATAAACATAATGGATAGTGAAGGCAATTATTGGGTAGGCCTTGGAAAAGACCAAGGAGGAATAGGGGAACATTTTGCATGCACTCATAATTTTTCAGGTAAAATTTGAGTTATTTTGCAACTCCCAACGTGGAATTAGATTCAAGGTTACTTAAGAGGTCAATGACCTGAACAACAAGAGGAGGAAAAAGGAAATATGAGCTCGTTGAGTTCAAAAAAATTCCCAATAGACGTGGATGAGTACGAGCCAACCACAACATCTAGGGATGACACCAAGGAAGCTCATCACTAGGAAAGAGCACAGGGAGCCTAGGTTTGAATTAGATTTAATGATGATGTTTCTTATGCTTATAAATCTGATAGTAGGTATAGTTTATATCGAACTCAGACTTATAGTAATAGAAAGGTAGGAACATTTACTTATAGTAATAGCAGGCTAGGAACATTTCCTTATAGTAAATTTGGTTATCTCAATTACTGTGAAAATTTAACTTTAACTAATTAACATTTAACTTTATTTCTATATGATTCTTGGTTTCATATACTATTGTAAATAGTTAAAATATTTATTAAGCTATACCAACATTGTACTACTCAAGTGTTACACTCTAATAATAAAAAATACATATTAAACCATGACACAAATTGTGTCCAATAGGACATCTACATCTACGACAATGGATCCATTAACTTACTACATTAAGAATAATTTTTAACTATAAAATACAGAGGTGGTTATGAAGCATTGTCACTAAAAAATTATGAATTAAAAACTTCCCTCCCTTACTTTGGTACTACCATCGTTATGTATTATTATCTTTATGATGCCTTCTTAATTACAAGATTATTGATTCCCTATTGTTATCTTTGTCTTTGTGATGCTTTCTTAATTACAAGGGACTCCTTACTCAAGTTACATCGTTGATCACTTTGTAGTGTTTTCTTAATAATAGGGTTTTTACTACCATTTGTTATCTTTACATCATTGTTATCTTTGTAATACCTTCTTACTAATACCATCAAAATCAACATGAAAGTTAGCTCCCTCTCCTTGCTACCAATATCAACAACAATCCAAAAGCTTATTTCCTTGTGTTATTAAGATTGATATGAAACCAAAGATTAATTCTCACAGTTTGATATTAACAATACTTACAAGCATGTATATGCATTGTGTGTTATGTCTTATACATTTTAAGTTACAAACTCAAAAAATCGAATTAACATAACCTATAACCAAGTATTTATAAGAATTTAAGAGCCAACTCCTAAAAGGACAATGCATACTATCTAGTATATTATATTCAAAGAGTTTAAAACTTCTATACAGAAAGTAAAAAACAAGTTTATCTTTTACTGGACTACGACTTTTAAATTGCCTTTGGTCGTACTACTTTTATATGTATTCACTATCTATTTTATCATTCAAATTTTCTTAGTGTAAATATTTCCAATGCCATGTATCTAATTTAATGCTAGTAGGGAATTTAATAAATATGACAAAACTTTATAATATTTTAATAATAACAATTGAATTACTTAACAATAAATATTGATGAAGAGGTGAGCATCCTTAGCAAACAATGTATAGATTAATATAAAAATGTTTGGTGCCCATTGTGAAAGTCATATATCATGATGTATAAACGAATTTTTCCCATGGTCCATGACATAGAGCAATGTTTGGGCTTCCACTTAACTTTTTCATTGAGAATTAACTCCAAGGGACTCTACCAGATTTGAACCTATGACTTATGGTGTCCCTGTCAACACCATCCACTGGCTAGATAGTTTAACCCATTTAGCTAACCATTGGGGCTCCTTGATTGATCTATTTAATCACAATAATTTATTAATTGTGAGTGGCAAGAATTAATGATATCCTAGTTAACAAGATACTTCAACACCAAGAAAGTTGATATAATTCTCATTCTAAATTGAAGTTGATCAAGATTAGAGATTTATGTATTGAGATTGACCAAAATTGAAGTTCTTGTTGATCACTTAAATATCCAACATGTAAGTGTATAGGGGGGGACAAATAATTATCATCTTAAATACAATTTACCTATAATTAAAATTGGACAAATTGAGGTAATCCTTGATTGACTGAGTTCAAATTTGTACATTTCTATGATATCTTTATTTGTCCACATTTCCAATTTTCATCTGGTTGATCAATTTGTTATTTTCTAATTTATAATATCATTGAAGTATTCCCTCCTTCATTATGGATTCATTCCTAGTGTTACATTTAAAACCCGCTTTATTTTTTGTCACCTTCCACTTCAAAAAACTTTATTCTCATTTCCATTGACATTTCTAAGCCCTTAAAGCTATGAATTTTTAAAAATTATCCATGATTACCCTAATCAAATATTAATTTTAGATAAGGTGGAATTAGTAAAACTCACTTTGATAGGACGATATCTTAGAGCATGATCATCAAATAAGAGCGAGATAGCATGAACACCTAAATTCCATAATATAAATTATAACTTTTAGGGTACTATTTTCAATTTAGGTCATTGATTCATCTTTATTATGATTTAGTCTCAACTATATTCCAAGAAATCAAATCTTATTGTATGTTGGACAATTTCTTATATGATATAGTGTCAACAATATTTCTAGAGATCGTATTAGGATGTTTCTGATATATGTTTCATGAATAAGCCAAGTATCACATAAAACTATAACTACATACAACTATAATGGAAAGCGTGTAGTAAACATTTTTTTTCCAAACATTTATAACATTCACTAACAAAAATTCACTAATAAAACATAAGTATGCTAGTAACCAAACTTGGTAAGTGTAGTAAATTAAACAATCATTGAACATCTTGTTTAGACTAAAACTTCCATCAATAGAACCTTAACTAAGATAAGGAAAATATTCAATCCAATCCATGTGTTCTAGGGAATTACATGGATTGGATTGAATATTTTACAGTGTCAATGTTCATACAACCCTTATGTTATGGATTGTGAAGCACACTCCTCAACTCTATGCATTTTGCATTAAAGATTGTAGGGCATCATTTGTTTGTCATGGATGCATGTTTGGATTGGTAAGAAAAGAGGAGAGTTAGAGTTTTATTTTTGTTTCTATTATTTCTATTGATGACCATTGAGGCTAATATTTTTATTTCTCTGTTTTCTTTGTTTTGTTTTTCTATTGCTATGGATGTTATTTTCTCTATGTTTTCTAATTTTTTGGGTTGAGAGTCAAGTTAGCATGGCCATGCTGAGTGGGTGAAGGAAAATAAGATAGAGGAGGAGGTATGTTTGGTTCCATGCTATTTTGATTCATTTTCTTTTGCATCAACATATCATGTTCATGTATGTATGTATGTATGTTTGTTTAAGTTTAAAGGCATATTACGTTTGAGAGAGATATAGACGTGGGGTGGAATATTGACATCATAGTAAAGTGTAGAGAGTGATATTAAGTGTTCTTTTGGTGTAAGGCCCTTGTAAATTCTTCTATGAAATCATCCTTGTTTTACATCTAATGGTTCTCATCCCTCCAACTATCGACTTGTAATTGAACAATTATTTCTCTTGTTGTAGAGAATTTGCATCTCCATCATAAACGTTATTTATTTGTTCATATTTCATCTCCATAATAAAGCTTATTTCTTTGCTTGTCCTACTAGAGAAATCATCCTAGTTCATCAATGTTGGGTATGTGTTATATTATTTGCATGTGTGTGTGTGGGCGCATCAGATATGACAACTGCGTCTGTCGATCCGTCGTACTAGTGCTCTGTTTGTGTCGTGTGCGCCAGGCGATTTCCTAGGGGGGTCCCAGGGGGGCAGGTATGCCCCCCCCCCTTGGTTATGCGCAACGTTCGGCAATGGGCGGTAGCTCGGGGCAACGCCCCCAATTTTCTTTTTTTGGGCGGTTTTTGCTATTTTTAGCAGATTTTGCTATTTTTAAAGGTTTACTAAAAATAATCTCGGTGTTAGGGGTTAGGGTTTTGGTATCTAGGGAATACCTAAGAACATTGTATATATTGTATAGTGAATGGTGAAATTCAACATAATGAATATAAGAAAGGTTTTCCCTGTTGATGGTTTCCGGTATAAAATCTCTATGTACTTTGTGTATGAGCCATTGATTAATTTTTGTCTTGCTTAAGAATCTATATGCATTGCTTTACTTCGTAGGTTTAAAACTTACATCTGGTATCAGAGCTCATTTTTGGTTTCAGAGGGACACCTTTGTTATTGAGGGTTTGGCTCGGTCTTGATAGATCAAGTTTATCTTGGGTCTGTGATAAACCTGGGTTTAGTGGGAGATTTTGCAGTGGTGATTTGAGTGTAGAAAGAGGAATGGCGAGTTCGTCTAGAATCGAGATAGAGAAGTTCAACGGTAAAAAATTTGAGCTATGGAAGATGAAAATGGAGAACCTTCTTGTAGACAAAGAACAATGGATCGTTGTGGATCCTGGTACATAGCCTACTAGTACACCATCTACTAGCACACAGGCTACTAGTACACAACCTACCAGTACACAAACTACCAGTACACCACCTACTGGTACGTCGAAGGAAGATTGGGAGAAGTTGGACAGAAGAGCAAGGAGTACTATTTGACTCTACCTGGCAGATTCGGTGTTGTTGAATGTCTCAGGAGAATCTACAACCAAGGAACTATGGGATAAGTTGGGGAATTTGTATCAATCAAAGTCCCTGGTAAACAAGTTGTTTCTTTGAAAGAAGATGTATCATCTTAGGATGGAAGATGGAGATTCTGTGACAGAACATCTAAATGTATTTAATACTCTGGTAAGTCAACTTGGCTCTGTTAATATTACGATTGCAGAAGAAGATAAGTGTATTACTTTGTTATGTTATTTTCCAGACTCTTGGTATAATCTGGTTGTAGAAATAGGTAGTACCACTCAATCTACATTGAAGTATGAGGATGTAGTTGCATCCTTGTTATTTAAAGAAATGAGGCAAAAAAGCATGGATGGTCACAACACAGATGCTTTATTTGTAAGAGGGCGTACCCAAGACAAGAACCTTGGTAAGCCTTCGGGGTGGAGATCTAAATCTACAGGTAGATCTAAGTCTCCAGGAAAATCTTTGAGGAAATACTGGAAGTGCGGTAAAATAGGGTATTATAAGAAAGATTGCAAGTCTAAGAAGGTTGAAAAACCAAAGGGATCTGATAGTACCTCTTCCACAGAGGCGAAAACCTCCACTGAAGAACGAGGTGATGTTTACCTAGCATCTACAAGTACACATGCAGACCGTGATGTATGGTTGATCGACTCAGGTGCGTCATACCATATGACTCCTCACAGGGAGTGGTTCTTTGAATATGAAAAATATGATGCTGGTGATGTATTCCTAGGAGATGACTCGACAACAAAAATCTTGGGATGTGGAAGGGTTAAGTTGTTGCTAAAAGATGGAAGGATTAGAACTCTCCCTGGGGTTCTGCACATTCCAAAACTAGCCACGAGCCTAATATCTGTAAGAAAGATGGATGATGCAGGAGTGGATACTGTATTTGGAAAGAACACTTGCAAAATGGTACGAGGAGAAATGGTGTTGATGAAGGGAGTTTGGTGTGGAACTCTATACAAGTTGTTGGGAAGCACTTTTACTAATGGGTGTAACAGTTCTGTTGTCCTTGAGTAGACAAATAAAGAAGACAAGACCAATATCATCCCTGAAAAGAAGATCATTCCATGGCATCAAACACTGGGACATATTGGAGAAAAGGGCCTTCAAACACTACATGGTAAAGGTATGGTTGAAGGTGTGTCTAATTGCACTCTGGGTTTTTATTTATGTGAACATTGCATATATGGTAAACAAAATCGATTAAGATTCCCATCTGGTGCTACAAGAGCAAAGGGGATCTTAGAGTTGATACATAGTGATGTGTTTGGACCTGTTCTTGTTCCATCCCTAGGTAAATCTGTGTATTGTGTTTCATTCATAGATTATTTTTCAAGGAACACATGGATTTATTTTCTTAGAAATAAATTTGAGGTATTTGATAAATTTAAATATTTTAAGGCTCTGGTAGAAAATCAGACAGAGAAGAAAATAAAGGTATT
This sequence comes from Picea engelmannii, assembly GCA_009831015.1. Taxonomy (NCBI): domain Eukaryota; kingdom Viridiplantae; phylum Streptophyta; class Pinopsida; order Pinales; family Pinaceae; genus Picea; species Picea engelmannii. The sequence goes on along the minus strand of ML778390.1, from coordinate 569,417 downwards.
GAGAACAGATAATGGTGGAGAATTCTGTGGAAATGAATTCGAATAATTCTATAAGAAGTGTGGTATAGCAAGGTAGAAGACTACTCCATACATTCCTCAACAGAATGGAGTTGCATAAAGGATGAATAGGACACTGATGGAAAAAGCAAGGAGCATGCTCAGTAGTGCCCAGTTAGGACAATAATTCTGGGCAAAGGCAGTGGGTACAACATGTTACCTGGTCAATCGATCGCCTTCATCAGCATTGGACAATAAAACTTCACACGAGGTATGGTCTGGAAAGAAACCCTCTCTTCAACATCTTAGAGTGTTTGGTTATGATGCTTATGTACATGTTCCAAAGGAAAATAGGAGTAAGCTGGATAAAAAGCTTGAAAAGTGTATCTTTATTGGTTATAAAGATGGTGTGAAAGGTTATAAACTTTGAAACCCAGAAACCAAGAACACTGTTTACAGTCGAGATGTTGTGTTCAGAGAGGTAAAAGATGTGTCCAAACAGGAATTCCCACCAATGCAAGACGAACCTGAGAAAATAGAGCTTGAGTTGGATGATTCAAAATCTGAACCATCGGAAGAAGAGGAAGCAGAAGAAGAAGAAGAAGAACCTCATACCCTAGTATTGAGGAGATCAGTGAGAGATAGAAGGCAACCAGAAAGGTATAGTCCACCTGATTTTCATTCCAATTTTGCTTTATCTATTACTGATGATGATCCCAGAAATGTCAGGGAAGCAGTGAATTCAGAGGATAGTAAACTATGGAAGAAGGCCATGGTTGAAGAAATGGATGCCTTGGATAAGAATGAGGCATGGGATATAGTTGAGTTTCCAGCTGGAATAAATTATGTTGGTAGAAAATGGTTGTTTAAGAAGAAGTTTAATGCACAAGGTAAAGTGGAGAAATACAAAGCTCGGCTAGTAGCAAAAGGTTATTCCCAGGTAGAGGGAATTGACTTTGGTGATATTTTTTCTTCTGTTTCTAAGTTAACTTCTTTTATATTTCTTTTATCTATTGCTACTTCTTTTGATCTTGAAGTGGAACAAATGGATGTGAAGACAACATTCCTACATGGGGATCTGGAAGAAGAAATCTACATGAAGCAACCAGAAGGTTTTGTAGTGAAGGGAAAGAAAGAGTTGGTCTGTAAGCTAAAGAAGTCAATATATGGTCTGAAGCAATCACCGAGGATGTGGTACCAAAAGTTTGACACATACATCCTTGGATTGGGATTTGTAAGAAGCAGGGTTGATCACTGTGTATATTCCAAGCAGGTTGGTAATCACTTCATTTATGTAGTGTTGTATGTTGATGACATGTTGTTGGTAGGAAATAACATGGATGTTATCAAGGAGGTGAAATCGCAACTATCCTCCAAATTTGACATGAAGGATCTCGGTGCTGCTAACTTCATTCTGGGAATGGAGATTAAAAGAAATCGTGCAAACATGAAACTTTGGTTGAATCAGAGAAAATATGTTGAGGCGATATTGCAGAGGTTTAATATGCATGGAAGTAAACCGGTCAAGGTTCCTATTCCCATAGGTGTAAAGTTATCTAGAAATCAGTGTCCCAAGACACAGGAAGAAGAAGAGGACATGTCCCATGTTCTGTATGCCAGTGCAGTTAGCAGTTTGATGTATGCAATGGTTTGTACTAGACTGGACATTGCACATGCAGTGGGAGTTTTGAGTAGGTATATGTCAAAACCAGGGAAGGAGCATTGGACAACAATAAAGAGGGTCTTCAGGCATCTTCGTGGTACCACTAGTTATGGATTGTGCTACCAAGGAAGACTGGGATTGGACAGAGTGGTGGACATACATGGCTTTGTTGATGCATATTGGGCTAGAGATTTGGATCACAGAAGATCTACAAGTGGGTATGTGTTTAACCTATTTGGAGGAGCAATCAGTTGGATGAGCAAAAGAAAGGCTGTAGTGGCACTCTCAACTATAGAATATGAATACATGGCAGCCGCTCATGCAAGCAAGAAAGCAGTATGGTCACAAAGATTGTGTTCAGGTATTGGGTTGGTCAGGAAGTAGTATGGTTACAAAGATTGTGTTCAGGTATTGGGTTGCTACAACAAGCAGTGAGATTAGATTGTGACAGTCAGAGTGCAATCTTCCTGGAAAAGAACCCATCTTATCATTCGAAGACAAAGCATATTGATGTTCAGTATCATTTTGTGAGAGACATGGTTGAGGAAAAGAAGGTGTTGTTGGAAAAGGTTGACACTTTGAATAATGTTGCAAATTCATTGACAAAGTCTGTGAGCACAGAAAAGTTCTCCTGGTGTAGAGTAACAATGGGCATCGCTGCCCTGGATTGTTGACTATATAATCCCCTGGACCCCTGGATGCAAAGAAAACAACAAGAGGGATAATGTTGGGTATGTGTTATATTCTGTGCATGTGTCTGTGTGGATGCGTCAGATATGACAACTGCGCATGTCGATCCCTCGTACTAGTGCTCTGTTTGTGCCATGTGCACTGGGCGATTTCCTAGGGGGCTCCCAGGGGGGGTAGGTATTCCCCCCTGGTTACGTGCAACATTCGACAATGGGCAGTAGCCCAGGACAACGCCCTGATTTTTTTTTTTTTTTTGGTGGTTTTTGCTATTTTTAGCGGATTTTGCTATTTTTAGAGGTTTACTAAAAATAATCCTGGTGTTAGGGATTAGGGTTTTGGTATCTACGGAATACCTAAAAACATTGTATATATTGTATAGTGAATGGTGAAATTTGACATAATGAATATAAGAAAGGTTTTCCCGGTTGAGGGTTTCTGGTATAAAATCTCTGTGTACTTTGTGTATGAGCCATTGATTAATTTTTGTCTTGCTTAAGAATCTATATGCATTGCTTTACTTCGCAGATTTAAAACTTACAATCAAATGTTAATTATTTTTAATTCTTACAAATAGACTAAGACTTGTGATAACTATATGGAAAATAAAATGCAAAATATTGTAGAGATTAAATCTCATCTTTCAAGTAATCTAAAATCCCTAATAAAGTTGATCTTAGTGAGGTGTTTTAATGAGTCACCTCCATATATTCCAAATCTAAAATGAGCACTAGCATAATAACTAGAGTCCATATTTTTCATATCTCCATTCTTATGTAAGTAGAAATCCTAAAGGTACCATATAATTCAAAGCAATACTTGCTTGTAGAAAAAAAAATGTGTTTAAATTCAACATAACAAAATTATCCAAATTGACAGTCAACTTACAACCCTTTAGTAGTTTGGCCAAAAATCATACAAAGGGTAATTGGATTCTCCATGCATAAGTAAAGGTTGACTCTAATCAAGTAGAGTATGTAGATATGGATGAAACAAAACAAACTTTTCAAGCTTGGTTGTCACCAAGCTAGACTTCATTTGACATTGGGAGGGGGGATGAGCTCTATGTTCCACTGGTGGGTGTGGGATACTCACATGTGCCCTTCAATCCCAATTTAGAATGTGATACATGTTTCCTTTCAACTCCATAATCTCTATAGTTTTCTCCATAACCAATCTTCAGGGTATCTAAATTCTTCTACCGCCCCTAGATACACTTCTCTTATTAAGATTGCACCCTTACATCAAGGGTGAAGGATCCAAAATAATCATGGTATTACTCTATGATAAAGAGTGTGTCATGTGCCTCATTTATGGAATAATGCATGTTTGGCAGGAATTTACTCGAGCAACCTAACATAGCAATGAGAAGAAAAAATGGACCTCCATGGAAGGTTGTTAAAGAGCGCATATACCTTGGAATGCCTAAGGTCTAGAGAGCGTCAGATTTCAACATCACTCTAGGGACTCCCTTCAAACCTCATCCTCTTTCCATCTTTCTTTCATTCTTTAATCAACTCTAGTGGGGCCTTAGTCCACATATTATAGAAATCAATGAACCTTCCAATCCTCTCTTCCTCCCTAGTTCCTTTGTCTCCCCCCCCAAGGAGGGTTTTGAAGGGAACTCTTGGTTCACATTGTGGTTTTGTGTAATGTACCCAGATCCCACAATAAGTTCCACTACCACTACATCAACTAACATATTGATTCAAAAGTGGAAAAAAATGTGCAACTTGACATACAATCTCATGTAGATAGTGGTTAATTTTAAAATCATGAATGCAAATTATTAAGCATGCTCAACAATAATTAATAGAACATAAATAAAACACATTATTCAAGCATAATGATCACACAATAAATAACACAATGATCATAGGGTGAGTGCAAGAACTTGGTGGCCAAAAAAGTGGCAATGACATGGTTAAGAAC